>MU150266.1:10485-55512 GCA_015584075.1 Collybia nuda
CGCTTTATGAATGCTCACTATACCGCTGTATTCAATGTCGCCGACCAGCACCTGGCCATATTTACCCTGACTGCCTGCAACAACCTCACATGATAACCTCCGATCATCTTGACTACGGGTTCTCAGGAGACTCATATTTAGGACCAGAACAGAAGCTAACATCACGGGCGAATCCTATGACAAGTGTTGAAGCTGGGAGCTTCAAAGGTAGAGAGGGGGTGATGTTACGGTTTCTCTTTTCCTTTCTTTATCTCATCTTATCTTGTATTATCTAACCTTTGGACTATCTCTTTCCCCTACATTTTCTTGCCTTCCATTCCATTCCCACCAATCCTATTATTACATCTACCTTTCACACTATTACTCAGCGCACCATTTATAACTGCCAATAGCGCTTATCCCTCTCAGAAGCATTACTCATCATGCTTCTTTTATACTTATATATATATCCCACAATGTAGTAGATAGTCCTCAGCTTGACCTAGCTGAATATACCTTATTCTCTACAACTCGACGCTCAGCTCGATCCTACTCGCCTTAGAAGGGGGTAGTGCATCTCAGATCCAGAAGACAGACTTGTCCTTTATATCAGGAAGTCTATAGACGTCAGACTTATTGTCGACGGTCTTATCGAACTGATTGATTAGGTCTTGATCTAGAGGATAAGACCCAACAGCCATAACATATGGTATATATAAGTATAAAAGAAGCATGATGAGTAATGCTTCTGAGAGGGATAAGCGCTATTGGCAGTTATAAATGGAGCACTGAGTAATAGTGTGAAAGGTAGATGTAATAATAGGATGGGTGGGAATGGAATGGAGGGCAAGAAGATGTAAGGGAAAGGGATAGTCCAAAGGTCAGACAACACAAGATAAGATAAGATAATGAAAGGAAAAGAGAAACCGTAACAGCCTTAAATGGCCTCCTGCTTTCTTCCCCATCTTCCAAGCTCCCATGGCTTGTTGTTCCAACAAGGAAAACTATTCTCCTCCTCCTTTCAAGCTATTGTCTTGCCGGTGGAAACTTTCCAGCAAAAAGTCCAAAGCTAACAAAAATGCAGAGGCGGACAAGGCAAAACAAATCAGGAAGCAGCTCCAGGCAGCGTGTGCTAAGAAACAAACTTCAGTGAAGAAAGCAGGTGCAATCATTGAGTGACCAAACAATAGCAAACAAGTCTGTGAATTGAAAGGTGAGCTTTCAACTGTCTGCCTTCCTCCCCAATGTCTTAATTTGACCTCAGCCCAGGTCCACCAAGCTGAGCTCGAGTGTGATGCTGCTGAACGCCAAGCTGAACGTGCTCTTGCACATCATTCTCCAACTCACACAGCAACTCAGGCAGACTCAATTCCTTGCCCACAAATCCTCTCAAAGGTTACAGTTGGATTGATTCACCAACATCTTGGATTAGAGGGTGCTGATCACAAGATGGACTGGCTATGCATTCAAGTGAGTTTCCTGTATCAATACTATGTTTATCTGTCTAACTGTTGTATTTTAGAATAATGTTTGTGATATGCTGGCAGGTGTCCATATTGACTGGGAGTTGGATTGGAAGGGTCAACAGAATAGAAAGTTGGTGAAACTCTTTGATGCAGTAAGTTCTCTAAGTCCTACTTGATGTCATGAATTAATAACATCTCCACAGGTTGAAGAGGCTGAGCCATCCCTATGCCACTTTCAAAATCAATGGGCTGTTGAGTACCTTGCCAAAGAAGTCTTCACAACCACAAGACATATACCTCATGCAGGGACAATCTGACAATGTATTGAGGAAGGCACAGGAGACACAAAAATTACAGCTGCTCACCTGACGAGCCAAACCTGTCCAACAAAAGCCAAAGCCACTCTCCTTAATGAGCTGAACCCGTCCAACAAACATGATGAATCAACCCCAAAGTCTGATAATTGTGGCAGCTATAATTCCAGTGACTTGCCGTTTATGGGAAGTCTCCCAGCTCTGTCAGATGTAAATAGTGATAGTGGTGATGATGACGAATAATGATTTCTGATCTGGTTCCTTCGAGATGAAAATCATTTAATTTGTAATGAAATTGTACATGAAATGTATAGATTGTCCACTAAAATTCCCCTTATTAGTTTGGTAAAAATCACCTTGGACTGAATGAAATGTTTACTGTCCAAAGTTTTGCTATTTGCATTCATGTTACATTGGCTGAAATAGCTATGTGGATCCGGACAAAAACCCTATGAAAGTCACATTGGTTATTTCACTATCTTTAGGTGAATTTCATTTGCACACCATGAAATTCAACTGGATTTCCTGTTGAATTTACAGCCATTCTGGGTGAAAAACTACATGAATTTCATAGCTTTCCTTTCTCTCAGTGGTGTTTTTGACTTATATGCAGTACCTCATCCCGTGGCTTTTTGCCAATGGATAAATTTCTCTCAATCAAAAGATACAATAGCTGTGCCAACCAATTGTATTTAACTGAATGCCAAAATGTACTTAAAAAAACAATCCCAATTCACGTCCATAATCTAGTTCAATCATCAAGACACTATATTCCTATCTATATTCAAAAGAGAGCAACTCCACAAAAGATCCTGGTCACTATGTTTTAGCCTATGAATTCAGGACGTAAAATTATGCAAATATTCACTCAAGATTGGTCAGGATGCAATGCAGAAAAAGCATCGCGAGCTTGGCTGAAAGCATCATTGACAGTGGCAGGAGATGTCTGATCGTTCCAGTTAGAGCCGTCAACAACGACGGTCTGGCTTCCAACATCATGACCACTGAAACCCAGATCACCGGAGGTGAGGGCACCGTCTGAGTCGACGATACTTCCGAAGTGGCTGGCAATGTTGTGATCAAAGCCGACTTGGTGCCCAGAGTTACGTCTGAGGTCAGAGCTAAAACCGCCAAGGCTACTGTGAAATTGCTCGAAGACGATAGTCTGTGTCTCAACTTCACAGATTTGCTCTGTGATGATTCTTATAGACCCGGAATAAGTATCATTCAATCCAGACACTTAAGACGTGAAAGTACCTTTTCGCCATCTCTTGCAAGACGACAAGGCGTTGTTGAATTATCTCCACTTGTTGGGAATGGCAAACAACCTCTTGGTCGTGGACAATGACTTGGCTGACGTGAGAGCCGTCGAAGTTATCGGAGCCGTAGAAGTCGTCAAAGTGATCCAAAGATGTATGTCCTCCCCAGTTGTTAAAAGAATGTGAGTCTGTGCGGAGTGCTGTGGAATAGGTGGTGGGTTTAAGACGCGAAGATGAATAATATCCGCTTACATAGACCTCTAGTAAGTGTAATTGGCTTGGAGATGACACCAGAGGTGAAAGCAGTGACAAGAAACAAAGAAGCCACAAGCTTTGAGAACATATTGAACAATGAGTAAACTAGGACAGCTTTTGGGTAAATGTCAGTTGTAGATAATTGGGAAATCCTGTGATGAACGCACTATATGGATCGAAAATTTGACAAAAGATCGTGGATGGGCAACCTGGCACCAAAAGAAATTCGGACGTGAAGAGATAGAGAAGAACGAATAAGGGACAAACTCCCAGGTACTTGCAGTTTTATACCATGACTTAGGGCTGAGAATAAGATATAAATAGGTCGCGAAACATGACCTTGCTTGGGCGCTGGGTGTCAATGTGAATTAAGCCCCTGTCTTCTTTGACTTTTGATTCAAGTCGCTATCATTTGGCTATCGTGCTGTTCACAAAACCGAGATATCCGAGAACGCAGGCTTTCCGTTATCTCGGTCTTGATCCCCGATCCGTACTTCTCCCTCTTTATTACATCTCCTGGCTGGAAGTGGGCTTGAATTAAAATGTGAGTCAAGTTTTCGAACGAGATGGAATTCTGAGTCTCACCTCGACCTGCAAGAACAAGGAGAGCAATGGAAAACTCCTTTCGCGGGTTGTGTCACGTGTTGAGGTAACAAGGAGTGCAAGGCAGCGTTTTCCCACACTTTCAACGACGGCAAATTTCGTTATTGAAACACCAACACCTGATAATGAACTCTTTTCATCCATATACAAAACAGACGAATAACCAAATTACCCATTGGGAAATATAAGGCAAGACTCGTGAATTGAGGGGCCCGCTTCCGCTGAAATAATAGCTGACCATTGGCCAAATTTTTGAAAATCTTGACATGTCCCACTGTATTGGTCGAGTCTAAGAATGGGTCCCAGACGGGATAATAGATGGTAACCATTGTATTTTCTCCTCCACATTTTCAGAAGATCACATTGCTTGACAATGCCCTCAATCATGTTCCGTTGTGGCAGATTGTGGGTAGTAGTGGCCTTAGATAGCTACTACTCTGTCGGTCCTTTCTCGTGGGTCTATTCCTCGGATTGGTAAAGTGGCTGTATCTAGTAACCGATAATCGGAATGGGACATACGGAAACCTCCTGCGGAAAGGCGATAAAAAGAAGACAGAATAAAACGGTTGCTTGAGAAATGAGCCCTTTTGGCTGTTTTTGTTAGACTCTTGGTTGCCAGTGGAACATTAAACGTTGCCGCAATGAGATGCTAGAGTTGTAATAAAGATTCATTTCTACAAGCACTATAGTACGCCAACTTGTTTTGTGTCGATTTAAGCTTCAGTAATAAATATGTATCAATAGACAACTTGAAGTCTAAGCTTTGTTCTTTAATTCAGTCACTCACTGGCTGCTTATTTGCCCCCAGATCACGATGTCGTCTGAACTTACACGGTATATTAGTGACAATGCTCTTCGCGTAAGTTTCTGAGATTCCCTCCATCAGAATTCTGGCTCATGAATCCAAGTTATTTGGTGTGGCTGATCGAAATATGATCGACTTCGTCATAGCTTCAGGTATGTTCATTGTCGTATTCATGTTGGGGCAGTGATATATATAGATTCTCTAGCGTCTTCCTCAAAGTCTGCCGAAGGCCTTTTTGCGTCTCTTCATAACGCAGGACTGCCAGACACACCGGATGCCCACGGATTCATAGCTGAGGTTTTTAATAAAGTCCCAAGGAAACACAAGCGTTCGACTGCCGAGAACTCCAGGAGGCAAAGCGAAAAAGAGGCAAAGTTGCTGCGGTCACAAAAATTCGGATTTCTCTTGGACAACGATGTGCCTGGTAGCGATGATTTCGTTCCTCCGAAGAAGGAAAAACGGAGAGGAGAGGAGCAAGAAAAAGATAAACGGGATCGACATATCCGGAAACGGGAATATGATGAAAAGGAATGGGAGAGTGATGAGGAGCAGAAATCAAGGAAGAGACACAAGAGCGACGATAATTTCGCCCAAATGGCGGATGATGAATTTACAATGGACTCAGTTGAAGATGAAGATGCACGGCGAGAAAGAGAAAGGTTGGACGATCTCAAGGACAGAGATGCGTTTGCTGAACGCGTGCGAGACCGGGATCGTGAGAGGACAAAAAAAGTGGTGGAGGATCGTTCATCGAAGAATACAGGTGTTGCTGCTGAAGCAGCGCAGAGGCGACAATTAGCCGATGATGCTGAAGCTCGTGACTATGCTCTTCCGTCATTGAGGCAACATTCGAGACAGGAGTATCTGACCAAACGTGAGATTCAGCAGATCGAGTTGCTTCGGAAAGAAATCACGGATGACGAGACGCTTTTTAGCGGTATGAAAATTTCGAAACGGGAAAAGCGAGAGTTAGATCGAAAGAAGGAACTCTTAAAGCTCGTAGAAGAACGCTTAAAGATTAACGATAAATGGGAAGGTTATCAGCTACCTGAGGATTACATTACAGAACAGGGTAAGATTGACAAGAAGAAAAAAGAGAATGCCTTGTATAAACGTTACGAGGAAGCTAAACCAAAGGACGACCAATTTGTCACTGATATTGACCAGTGGGAGGCGAGCCAAACTCAACATAGTACATTTCGAACGGGAGCTATGGACAAGCCAGTAGTACAAGATGACTATGAATATGTCTTCGACGAAAGCCAAACCATTCAATTCGTGCTAGAATCGACCCTTGCTGGAGTCGAGAATAAAATGACACCCGCAGAGAAGCTTCTTCAAGCACAAATTGAAGCCGCAGAGAAACGAGGTCTGTTCATCGCTTATTTAAACTTACCTCCCAAACTGAAGTGTTTTTCCAGCCTTGTCTATAGAAGAAACTAGGAAAAATCTTCCGATCTATACTCACAAGGAGGATCTCATCAACGCCATCAAGGATCACCAAGTCCTTATTGTCGTTGCGGAAACTGGGTCAGGAAAGACGACCCAACTCCCACAGTATTTACATGAGGCTGGGTACACGGCGGGTGGTATGAAGGTTGGTTGTACACAACCCCGTCGCGTTGCCGCTATGTCGGTCGCGGCACGGGTTGCAGAAGAAATGGGGACAAAGGTCGGATACGAGGTCGGATATTCTATACGTTTCGAAGATTGTACGAGCGACAAAACGGTCCTCAAGTACATGACAGATGGAATGTTACTTCGGGAGTTCCTGACGGAACCTGATCTGGCAGGATATTCAGCGTTGATTATTGACGAGGCACATGAGAGGACGCTCAGTACGGATATTCTTTTTGCTCTTGTTAAGGTTCGTAACAAAGCTCTGATTGAAATTTCAGGGTATTGACCTTTCAGCACCGTAGGACATTGCCCGATTCCGACCTGAACTTCGGTTACTAATCTCGAGCGCCACCCTAGATGCTGAGAAGTTCAGTGAATACTTTGACGGGGCTCCGATATTCTATGGTTAGTTTGGTGTCTTCATTTGTTACTATGACAGGTATTAAACTTAGGGCAGTGCCAGGCCGTCAGTTCCCCGTTGACATTCACTATACTCCACAACCAGAAGCAAATTACCTACATGCCGCAATTACTACTGTGTTTCAGATACACACCACTCAACCCAAAGGCGATAT
The DNA here is from genome assembly GCA_015584075.1 of Collybia nuda. NCBI lineage: Eukaryota > Fungi > Basidiomycota > Agaricomycetes > Agaricales > Clitocybaceae > Collybia > Collybia nuda. The sequence continues at coordinate 17,362 of MU150266.1, forward strand.
CCTCGTGTTTCTCACCGTACGTGGTTCCACGCTTCGAAAGCCTTCTATATGACAACTGCAATCTGCTAATAGGGCCAAGAAGAAATCGAGGCATGTCATGAGAACTTGCAAGAAACTGCTCGTGCACTCGGGAACAAAATTCCTGAGCTCATTATCTGCCCCATTTATGCCAATCTTCCAAGTGAGATGCAAGCGAAAATATTTGAACCAACTCCGGAAGGTGCCCGAAAAGTTGTATTAGCTACGAACATTGCTGAGACTTCTATCACCATCGATGGGGTCGTATTTGTGATTGATCCGGGATTCGTCAAACAAAATTCTTATAACCCGAGAACTGGGATGTCTTCCCTTGTTGTGGTTCCGGTAAGCTCTGTTCTTTTTAGTAATATTTTAATTTCAGCTTGATAAGGTTCACTCTCTTTCAGTGTTCTCGGGCATCAGCCAATCAAAGGGCTGGTCGTGCTGGTCGTGTGGGGCCTGGAAAAGCCTTCCGATTATATACGAAATGGGCTTTCTCCAATGAATTAGAGGAAAATACTGTACCCGAAATTCAACGGACAAACCTCGGAATGGTTGTTTTGTTACTCAAATCACTCGGGATTAATGACCTTATTGGCTTTGAATTTCTCGATCCTCCACCAGGGGAAACGCTCATGCGTGCACTCGAATTACTCTATGCGCTAGGAGCGTTGAACGACAGAGGGGAGCTTACAAAACTAGGGCGTAGGATGGCTGAGTTTCCGGTTGACCCCATGCTGTCTAAAGCTATCATTTCAAGTGAGAAGTATTCCTGCACTGACGAGGTTCGTCTTGATCTCTCCCTAAACCCCGCGATGCAATAAATGGTGCTATGTCAGGTCCTAACAATCATTTCAATGCTCTCCGAATCAGGTTCTCTGTTTTACAGGCCTAAAGACAAAAAAATGCATGCTGATCAAGCGCGCCAAAATTTCGTCAGGCCGGGGGGCGACCATTTTACATTGCTCAACGTGTGGGAACAATGGGCGGAGACCAACTATTCGCAGCAATTCTGCTATGAACAATTTCTCCAATTCAAGAGCCTAAGTCGCGCCAGAGATATTCGAGATCAACTCGCTGGATTGTGTGAACGAGTAGAAGTCGTCATACAGTCTAACCCCAACTCCAACGACATCACACCAGTACAGAAAGCTTTAACAGCTGGCTACTTCTACAACACTGTAAGCCTTTTTCTTCACCCCACATCATCGTTTATCTAAGTCTCATATTTTGCAGGCCCAACTACAAAAGAGTGGAGACTCATACAGGACTTTTAAGACTAACCACACTGTATATATCCACCCTTCCTCAAGCTTGTTCCAGTTCCAGCCACCAATCAAAACCATGTTATATTATGAACTTGTGATGACAACTAAGTCTTACATGCGGTATGTGCTTCGCAGCCACTTTTTTTCCCGCGCCGCAAGTACTCACCATACTTTACAGGCAAGTTATGGAAATCAAGCCTGCGTGGCTTCTTGAAGGTATAATTTGCCCAGCCCCCCAGAACAAACGCACATTAATGCCACTATACATTTCCAGTTGCCCCACACTACTTCAAACCCGCTGACCTTGAACAATTGGCCACCGGAGATAAGAAGATGCCAAATGCGAAGGCAGTTGGAGCGTCAAGTGGGAACACCCCTGCTTCATAATATTGGTCGTTCCCTTCTTATTACTTACCTGATTTCTCTTCTATTGAATCATTATTTACTGTCATCACAAAAATATGTTTATCCACAATCCTTTCACTGTACAGGAGATAAATCTCACAGCCCAGACAACAGGCTCGATCACTTGAATTAAGAAAATCGTACAAAACCCTATTTACTCCTTTCACAAAATTCACACCTGATAGGCCTCACGACAATGAAAACGGGACAACCTACGAATAGGTGTGCATTGTTACCCTCTACCAACGAATGGGACACCAGCAGCCCTATAAATATAGAATGACTTTGGCGGGCTTTATAATTGGGTATGTATAGGGTACCCACATGATATTAAACTCAAGGACAGTAATATCATTCGGTAAACCCGCGATGTGAACAACGGCATCAGCAACGTGCTTTACATCAAAGGTGGGCTCAGGAACCATCCTCCCATCGGGCTGAAGCGCGCCTTGAATGTGTCCAGCTGCCAGGTTAGTATGAGCGTTCCCTGGACAGTAAATCAGAGGCGAAACCCCATCGTAATAATAAGGACAACCCACCAATATCGATCTGGGTACAAGTGATGTGATGCGCCCGACCATCCAGCGCTGTACATTTTGTCAATCCCAGAAGTGCATGTTTCGAGCATGCATATGGAGACGAATGTGGGCGGGGGACGCGAGCAGACAAGGAACCATTGTTGATAATCCGACCTTCAGGGACATGATGAAGGTGATAAATAGTTGTGTGGTGATTATAATGATTGCTCACCTCCAGGTGGTGACTGAGATTTGAAAACTCTAAATGCTTCTCGTGTGCAAAGAAAGGGCCCAATAAGATTCACATTCATAACTTGCTGAAATGTTTCCATGGAAAGCTCCTCAATAGGAACACCTTTAGAAGAAATTCCTGCGTTCTAGGTATCATATCAACGAAGGACTGTAGTCATGTGCACAGAACCGGTCCTTACGTTGAACAAGAGGTCTATCCGGCCTGAAGTATAGGACATATAAGTTAGAAGTTACTAATATCTTAAAAGGAAGAGAGGAACAAGAACCAAATTTATCCACGGAGCGAAGAAAAAGATGTTTTACAAATTCTTCATCAGTAATATCACCCGCCACGATAAGGTGAGAATCAGGTGCGGGTGTAAGAAGGGCAGTTTCTTTCAGAGCATCAAGACGTCTGCCTGTCAAGACGATGTTCCATCCAGCGGTCGACAAAGCAATAGCAGTGGAGCGCCCGATACCTATATGATATTAGTATGTGAGGGAAAACTACTTGTTAGTTAATGGAAGACCTGATGAGGCACCCGTGACGACGGCAGTCTTTGTCGACATAGCTGATGCTCAACCGATAACAGTCAACTTTTACTGTTATCAGAAACTTGACAGAGTTACGTATGTTGATGATCGATCGGTCCATGACGCATAAGCTCGGCATCATCGGCCAGTCATGAGTCGTTTTCGCGAACTCAGGACTTCAGAGCTCCATCTTTTATATATGCCGTTTTCGTTTTCTTCGTCTTTCTCATCTTTTATGGACACGTTCACCCTATTAGCGAACACCTCGCTCACCGAGACAACCTCAGCTATACTTCAACCGGTTCTACCCATGAAACCTCTCAAACGGGGCTTGCAGGAAAGCAGACGTTCCATAAAATCGGTCAGGCTCCCGCTTACACACTGGTCTTACAACACTAATCGAACGTCATCAGAATTCTGGTATAAGCTTTTCTTCGCCTAACCCAGACATGTTGCGCGTGCCATCTCGCTACAATGATAACTGAAATTTTAAATGTCTTGGGAGCATATGGCTTTGAACCTTTTTTCCTTGTAGCCCAGAGGATAATCATTAAAATTCCCTCCACTACCTTATGATCTTATCAATTCACTAATGTTGTTATCGCTTTGAGCCTTGAGTTGAGTCTCGGAGTCTAGTTTTTATTCCTGTATATTTTCACTTGCGAAGACCATCCATCACCCTCATATGGACCTTCTACAGTAATAAACCTAAATACAACACGTCCAGGTTTATCAGGTTCTTGTGAACCGCCTTCGGCAAATCATGCATGTTGATCCGGTTTGAATAATTGTTCCCACTAATTCTCACCAGGCTGCATATAGACCCCCTTCAAGTCGACACCTCTGTTGGCACGAGACTCTTTCAGATACGTACAGCCGTAAAGAACATGCCCATGCCTGTACTGGTCTTAAGGCCAACAATTCTTCGCTACTCAAGATTATGCCTCCCTAACGGGTTGCTGGGAACCAGAAATCGCCGATATCAGAGCCTTCCGACCTCTGACCCAGTTGGGCATGGAATGCCCCCACCCCTACAAGGAATCAAGATACTAGACCTTACTCGTGTACTTGCTGGCCCCACCGCGACAATGTTACTTGCAGACCTTGGTGCGGATGTAATTAAGGTAGAGGAGGTTTTGAAAGGCGACGACACGAGTTGCGTATAACCCAGTCTGATCGTAAGTGGAAAGGCTTTTTAATACATTTGCAGGATCTTGGAATCCACCTTCTGCACCTTTGCTTGACTCTGCACCCGAGACCTCTGCTCACCTTCCCCCCGAGTCTGCATATTTCCTTTCCATAAATCGGAACAAGCGTTCTATAACCGTCAATTTTAAAAAGCCAGAAGGTCTCGAGATAATATACCGCTTGATAGAACGCTCAGACATTTTGGTGGAGAATTTTATTTCTGGAAAGTTGTCCTCAATGGGACTTGGTTGGGATGATTGTAGGAAACTCAATCCCAGACTTATATATGCATCAATTACGGGTGAGTGTTTGACACGTGATCGAAATTAGATGATTGAAGTTGTGGTCTTGAAGGTTATGGCCAGACGGGACCATACAGGGAAGCAGCGGGTTACGATGTCATTATAGAGGGCGAAGCTGGATTGATGCACATGTTGGCAATATCTTTACTTGACTGGAACCCAAGTAATTAACGTCATGTTTTCAAGAACAGGGGAACCGGATAGGCCCCCTTCCAAAGTTGGCGTGGCTGCCACAGACATTGCGACAGGGCTGTATGCTCATGGAGCAATCATGGCTGCATTAATATCTCGTCAACAAACTGGAAAAGGCGTTTGGATTGATTGCAATCTTTTTGAAACACAAGTAATGTTGTCTCGTTCTCGCCAAGTGTGTTGCTTCTTGATCATTCATATGGTTGTGTAGATAGCTGGACTCGCTAATATCGCCTCAAATTATCTTATTTCAGGCCAAGAAGCATCTCGACATGGAACTGCACATCCCTCCGTTGTGCCGTATCAAGTGTTTCCTTGCCAAGATGGTTTCTTGATGGTCGGTGCTGGGAACAATAAGCAGGTAGTTCTTTTTTCTCCCCTCAGTGGCGTTACTAAGGATTTTGCGCAAGTTCAAACTCCTCGCAGAGAAGGTATTGAATAACCCCTCCCTCGTGGATGATCCAAAATTTGCTACCAACGAAGCACGCGTCACCAATAGGACTGAACTTATACAGATTATCACTGAAGTCCTGGTGCAACAGAGAAGAGATTACTGGCTCAAGAAATTCATGGGGCTTGGGTAAGTGTTATCGGTTTATCCATAAGGTTAAATATGCGCCAACACTCTAAATTATAGTGTTCCATTCGGGCCTATTAACAACATTCAACAGACGTTTGAGCATCCCCAGGTAGACATCTTTTCTGGTCGATCAAAGCAAAGAACTTAGCAGGAACTGCAGGCTGTTTCACGTGGTGTCACTGTTGAAGTTGATGTGAGCCTTTTTAACGTCATTAAACGGTTTTTGTTTATATTTTTCGTGCAGCACCCACGGGCGGGAAAGATTAAACTAGTTGCACCGGCTGTAACTTATGATGGGAAGAAAATGGCGGTGCGCATGCCACCTCCTTGGCTATCCCAACACACCACAGAGGTTATTCTTGTTTCCTTCACCTCGAGAAATTTAAGTTGATGGTGGGCTGCAGATCATGGAAGAACTTGGATATTCAGCAGAAAGAATTGAGCAACTGAGGAAGGCTTCAATTATATAGTAATGATATGTTCATAAGTATACACCAGGCCGTCTCTTTTTCACAGTGTGTGGTTCGGGAAACGATCGTGTACTGGGTAGAGGTGGCTAAGGTTGCGTTACTGCCGGTGGTTTTCTGAAATTTGTACTTTATATGAATGAATTTTTTTGAAATGGTTTTTTGGTACTGATTTGGTACTGATGTGATATTTCCCCCCACTAGCTGAAAAGTGAATTGTGGCGTGCAACATGCACAAAATTGATGCGTGTACAATTGCGGCAAGCAGAGGTCGTTTATAACCTCTAACTTAGTGGCCAGTCTGATCACCGTGATCCCTCTTAGTACCTGCTCATCATGCCAGAAACTATAAAGCTTACAACTCCATCCTCATTTCCTGCTTTCCCATTCAACCCTCCATACGAGATACAAGTAGAGCTTATGCGACATCTTTACAGTACCATAGAAGAGAAAAAGGTAACAATTATCGAAAGCCCAACGGGGACAGTGAGTGATGATGGCACCCATGCCCCACACATTTTTAACGCGCCGTGCCCCAAGGGCAAAACTCTAAGCCTCTTATGTGCAAGCTTGACCTGGTTGGCAGATGACAAGGACCGTGCAAGGAAGGGAAAGCTGGATGCTTTCGCAGGGGAAGATGATGGTGGTAGGTTTTTGGAGTTGACCTCGCCATAATCGGCTTTGAACTCATAGGTCAATTTTTGGGAATTCAGCGAAGGATTGGGTCATAGAACAAACACGAGAACGCGTAAGAAGGGAATTAGAGGCCGACGAGCGGGACTATGAGGATCGGCTAAGGAAAGCCAGGAACCGGGAGGCCCTGATAAAGAGAAAGGCGAATGCCAGAGTCGTAAAGAGGCCTGTAAGCTCAAAACCCAGTTTCTGTGCTCCAGGAAGCACTGTAATGACCAAGTATCGCCAGAGATTCGACCCGAAGCCAGGACGCGACGATGATATCGACGACGACCGTTTCCTCCCCGAAATTGAGGCACAGGGAGATACAGAAGATATGAATATATCGCCCGCTCTCCGAGCGCTGATGGCTAAGTATGTTTACGCGTCGCTTTCTCTAACCAAGCGCCCTTATTAAAAAAAACAGAGTCGACAAACCATCCAAACCAGGGTACCTTGACAACGAAGTTGAACCAACATGTACCAAAATTTACTACGCCTCTCGAACACATTCACAACTTGCCCAAGTTCTTCCTGAGCTCCGAAGATTGAAGCTCAAACTTCAAATTAATTCGCATCACCCTCAAAATTGGGGGGTGGCAGTAGCTAGTGGTAAAAGGGGTGCAGATGGGTCTGACGACGACGAAGACACCCCAGCACCCCACTCACGAGCAGTTTCGTTGGGCTCTCGAAAACAACTATGTATCAACGATGAATTGCGAGCTAGAGCACGCGACTTGGACGAAGGGTGTCGAGAGTTATTGGCTGGTAAGTTAGACGTCGTTTATCACTTTGTGATTGTTACCGTCTTTGGGCTTTCCCTACAGAAAAACGAGACAAACGGTGCCCGTATCTGCCTCCCATTGGAGAAGACACCAGAATGCTGGATTTCCGTGACCAAATACTAGTACGTTTGGCTCCCATCCATCACCTACTGGAAAGTGACGACTAGTACTCAGGCTTCTCCGAAAGACATTGAAGACTTAGCGGCGGTTGGGAAAATGATCGGTACATGCCCCTATTATGGCTCAAGACGCGCGATTCCGCAGGCAGAGGTAATATCACTCACCCCACTGTTATGCCTATGTGGATCACAAATAATTGTTCTCCAATGGCCTTCAAGTTAGTCACTCTTCCTTATAATCTTCTTCTGCAAAGGACAGCACGTGAAGCCCTCGGGATTGATCTCACTGACCAAATCGTCATCATCGACGAAGCACATAGTATGTGGACCTTCTTATCAAATCCCCTGATGCGACTCCCACCCATTCCTCCTTTCAACCTTCACCCTTGTATCAGATTTAATTCCGACCCTTCTTTCTATCTCTACCACTCGCCTCCCCTTCTCTACTCTCACAACTTCCCTCCAACAAGTTGGTATATATGTATCTAAGTTTCGCAATCGACTTGGTGCGGAGAACATGCTTCATCTGAGGCGCTTGGTTGTATTCCTGGATGCACTAAAAAGATATACTTTGGAATGGAAGGATTCTCGAAGAAACAACTCCGCTGTGCGAAGCCAGGAAACACATGCTGGGGAGAAGGCAGAAATAATGACTGTCGCCGAACTATTGGAAAGACTAGGAAGAAAGGCTGCTGGGGTGAACTTAATGGAAATTGAAGCTTATCTACGACGGAGTAAGGTAATTTCCTTAATATTTTTTCAAAACCGAGTTTTATTCATTTCGCCAGGTTGCGAGGAAGATTGCGGGATATTCTGACAAGGAGACAAGGAAGAATGGTAATGGGGATCGTACGCAAGACAAACCCAACTAATGCCATAAAGATTTACAGATGGTTAAACGGGGCGCAGTCCCTCCTCTGCATGTAGTGGAAGCGTTTTTAATTTCCCTAACAGGCAACAACGAAGGTAGGATATTCACCCAAGCAGTTATGATAGCCTTCTTGATCGAGGATATCCATAGATGGTCGTGTAACATTTTCCTTGTATGAAAAACCAGATCAAGAGGGCATCGAAATAAAATATCAACTGCTCAACCCGTCGCCACAGTTCCAGGATGTCGTAGATGTCGCTCGATCAGTCATCCTTGCGGGGGGAACTATGTCACCTGTGAGCATGAAAAGCTGCTTGGCAACCCTTCGCCTGAAACAGCTACATATTCAAGATATCGGACGTTGTAAACCAGTTATTTTCATATCTCCCACAGGAGAAGCTCTCGAGTTTCTCTTGTGGGCATATAATACCGTCGTCGAGCCTTCTAACGCTGGTGGTAACGAAAGGCCCACGTGGAGGGGAGCTCGACTATAAGGCCAGAAAACAGGGCAACAGCGCCGTCGTAAGTCGCTGAGTCATTATGAGTCATTATGAATATTATTGAAGAAAAGCACCTTGCAGATCGCTGAGTTGGGCCAGATTTTATTGAATTTCGTGGGCATAATTCCTGGTGGAATGATAGTTTTCTTCCCATCATACAACTTTCTGAATGCAGCGAAAGTAGCATGGAAATCAACAGATTACCTGGGTAAAATCAGTGTCAAGAAAAAGGCGAGAGGCCTTCCATGTCATCGTGGATGATCTTCCAATCCTTTGGTCTGCTGTACTTTAGATTTTCTTTGAGCCTGAGGAGGCCGCAGAAGTAGACAGAGTTTTGCAAGAATATTCCGCAGCAATTCAAATCAATGTGAGAAATTTGAAACCATAATGAAGCAATAATAACTTATTAAATGAAGCAGACAAGGGGCGCTCTCCTATTTGCCGTTATTGGGGCGAAACTCTCAGAAGGTCTGAATTTTGCGGATGATCTTGCCAGGGCTGTTGTTGTTGTTGGGGTTCCTTTTGCAAACCTTGGATCTCCTGAACTTCGTGAACGGATGGACTACGTGAAACAACTGGAAAATAAAAGAGGGCCAAAAAAGGGACCAGGTCAGAAGAATGCTGACGCTGAGCTGTACGAGAATATGTGTATGAATGCCGTCAATCAGAGCATCGGTAGGTGTTTGTCCGTTTTTGCAGGCCATAGGAGTTAAATGATGGTCTTGAAGGACGAGCTATTCGGCATCAAGGCGACTGGGCATCTCTGATCCTTCTTGACAGCCGATACGCATCCTCATCTATTCGAAATAAACTACCCAAGTGGATAGGGAGCGGGATCACGATTACGGATGGGTTTGGACAGGTGGTTAACGGACTAGGAACATTCTATAGAAGTAAAAGGACATGATTGGCAATATATATTATCAATGTGCACTTTCGCGGAACCATAGGACTAAGGGTTATGCATTTTGCGTATATCAAAAACTCAAGCCACTATTATTATAGTATCTGAAATTTGAACACAAGGGGTTAGACTCTTTCCCCCCTCAATTAATACAGTTATGGCACAAATCAACAGACAAGAGCGATCCACCAGTATCAAAACCCAAGGCAAAAAGGAAAATTGGCGAAGCACAGCAAGAATTCTAGCGAGATAAAAGTTTCTTTTCAGCGACATTGAGAAAGAAGCGTTCAACGACCGCTTTGCCCTTATGAAGATTGACTAACGAAATGCGTTCGTTCGGGAGATGAGCTTGGTCCTAAGGCAATTTTTTGTTAATGAAAGGCTCTTGCGTCATAACTGGGTATCTCACAGAGCTTTGCCCCATAGGTAGATGTAGGGCATGACACTTGAACTCTTTTTCGAGGTAAGGGACTGATGGAATTGACTGGAAGAGAAACGCATGAGTAAGTTTAAGTCGTTCGTGATAGCAATATTCTTTGCATACACCGCCTTCTCGGATTCGGAGAGGTTCAAGCCCCCAAACTTCCTGAACAGCACTTTCTAGGGCCTCAAACCAAGGATCGTCTAGGTTTCCAAGCCACCAATCAGCTGTATGTTCGACGTTGATCTAATTGGATTGATAGATTAACTTCGCTGATATTTTCGCTTCACGAGTGTTTGGTTTACCTGTAAGACATTAGGCGACTTGAGTGCCCTGAATGAACTCTCGAGATAAGTGCATAAAGCATGAATGATTGTATCTAAATCTTGGTCAGGGACGATGCGCAATGAAACTTGAGCTTTGACAAGACTGGGAATCACAGTCGCATCTATTTAGCGGGAACCAATTAAGTTATCAATGAAACGGTGTCGATAACACTAACTTTTTGGACCGGAGATTTCGAGTGAATGAATAGTTAATGACGGCTCTCTCCATCGCGAAGATAGCGATGCAGCGGGCCTTTCCGTCACGTCAGATAACAGTTTATAAAGATCTTTCTCTCCTTCAGTCTGTGGACGCACGCGGTCGTCTGAATTGAAAATAAAAATTTGTAAGGGAGCAAAATATTGGAGATATACTTACAAAATCCAGGAACTTGAACCACACGTTGGCCGTCAGTAAGGGTTGAGAGTAGCTTGACCCTACAAATATTATAAATATTCATGCTTGGGCATGCAAATCGAATCTCACATATCGAACATTGGCTCTGCAACGTCTCCCCCTTCAATGCCCGAATGCAAATCAGGCCGGTTGTTTGATATCTTTGTGGATCATAAGCAAATCTGGAAAGACGTATGATTACAAGGCATACCTCAAGGGTACAGTGAACGACTCCCCTCAATCCATAGGTAATACAAGGCCTATCCTCTCCAATCCACGTCGAATTACTGTGAATTGTGCATAATCCGTATCAGTTGGAGTTCGTTCTTTGGCCCTACAGCCACAAACCTGACCAGGATTGCATCAATTTCACCAATAAGATCCTGGAAACGATATCGTCATAGCAAATTCCATCTGCATTTTCAGTACAAACCTTATGTTGCCGGACAGCATCCCCGAAACCAGGGCTCCCACATTCCTCCTCTCCTTCTATCAAAAATACAAGGTCAAGGTCGAGGGCTTTTCTTGAGAGTAGTTCAGCAGCTGCACACGCGACCGCAATAATTGGGCCTTTGTCGTCGGTCACCCCTCGTCCATAGAGGTAGCCATTGCGGCCCGTAAGTGTAAATGGATCGGAGTCCCAACCTTGAATCGGCGCAGGAATGACGTCGTAGTGACTACAAGGGCTTGTAAGTGTACATTCTTGTTGGTTCAATGGCGTTTACTTGCCCATAAAATAAGATCCGAGGTTTAGGCTTCTCCGCTTTCGTTCCATTGAACGTTCCAAGGACTAAAGGGTTCTTGCCTTCTCCTGTCGGTAGCTGATCCGCCTGTCACTTTTTTTAATAGTAGCGAGGATGGGGACACCAACAAGTGAGGTGCGAGCTCCTAATTGACCCAAGCATTTCTTTAACCAAATTGCAGCTTGTCGACAATCTTCCGTGTGGTTTGAACTGGAACTGACACTGGGAATTGATATGAATTTTGACAATGCAAATGTCATCGTGTCTTGGATTGAAAAGTTAGTCAGGAAAATAGATACCCGACCAACTAAAAAAACAAACTAGCTGGTGGTAGCAAGTCAGCATTTGCCAGAATCTTTGAGTTCTCCGCGATTGAAATCTGTCTGTATGGAAAGGTATCTGTACGTCCCTTCGGAGCCTGGACCTCCCATACCTTGTGGGCAACAATGGTTGATAAATAAAAGTTAGTCATGCGTGGGGTATACTAACTTTGATGTAATCATCGTTGCCCCCAGTTATTAGCCGAAGCGCGTTTTCTTTCCCATCACAATGGGTAATAGCCGATGAGAGAACTATACCCTCATGTCCTTTCCAAGACGCCGTACAGTCGAATGAAGCCGACCATCGCTGTTTTGAGAAATTATGGCAACCCGAAAACATGGAATTTGCACACACTCACCTTTATCCAGCCATTTGAAGAACATGTGTACAAGTCAGAATCTATCTTTGACATTGATAAAATGTCAACACCCTCAATATTTCTCAGCCTTGAGCCCACTACATAGTTATGATCACACACCTCCTGCACAATTATGGTTCGTACAAGGGTTTTTGTCTCCAAGTCTAAAACCTTGACATATCCGTCTTGACATCCCGCATAAATGGTATCGCCTCTTGCTACAAGTGCAAGAATTGCACCATGAGTGCATTCAAATTCGTGCATGAGGATAGGGTATTGATTCGCACAGTTCCACAGCTTGTAAAAAGATTTATTTTCCTGTGACGATGATGAAAAAAGATAACACACCTTAACAGTTTCGTCCCCGCTTCCTGTCGCAAGCTGTACCGTATTTCCCTCTAATATGGTCATACAATAAATATACCCATAATGGGCAGAATCAATTACATTTGAGGCCGGTATGTTCAAGGTTCCATAAACAGGTATATAGTGTTCAGATTCCGGGCTACTGGCTCCATTTATGAAGCTAGTGCTATTTTTGGCGTAAATATCCGCCGGCCGGCGCTCGTATTGAGGATAACTGTCAAAAAATTTATGGACTTTTCGCACAGATGTGGCACTAGTTGATGGGGTCAGAGCACCCGAAATGCTGTACGTCGGGGGGTCTGTGAGAGGATAGAACTCGGGCGGTGATGATGAAGACGAGGGTGGCGATATTGGCTCACGGAAATCGTACCATTGCAGTGACGTGTTCTGGCAGCCGACGTAAATAGTTTGGAGGGATGGGGACCATGCGAGTGAAAATAGGTCGCCAGCGTCCGTTTCCAAGTATGGGTCAAGTACGTAAATAGGAGAAAGGCTTGTTGTAGACCAGATCTAGTATCATACTTTAGCCTCCCAACGCGATAGAGAATACCGAATAAACATACTCTGACCGTGCTGTCACCTATTGTATTTGAGTCGTCATCAAAGGTAGAGTTTTAAGAAAAGTAAATGCACCAGAAGAACTGAATAGCCATTGCTTTTCTCGTGCATATTCCAAAGCCAACACACTCCCTGTATGTCCTTTAAGGGTGCTTTTGAGGGTAAACATCTCCTTGTCCCAAACCTGTATGCGCTGATCAATGTTGCAAGGATTCTCAAAAAAGTAAAATATTACCGAGATATCTTGATTTTCGCTTCCTGAAAAAATATAGTCATCACTTGCGGCGAGACTCAAGACAGAACTATGCGATTCGTGAAGTGAATGGAGTAGATTTGGAATTGATGCGTCAGATTGTAAGTCACGACTGAGAGACGCTGGTCCGGACCACATTAGTTTGCGAGAAGATGGACCGGGACGCCAAAAGCGTACGGTGGGGTATTGGGGAGGCAGAACTCTGGGACATGTCAGGGTATAATATATACAGATTACGTTAAACCCTTGATGATACCCCTAGCCTAATGTTGAGGCGAGATATAGAAGATGTCACACCCTAATGGTCAAGATGAACGGGGACTTATCAATGTGTAGTCGTCGCACGAACTGAAAAAGGATCGTTGGTCGACAACTGACGATGCCTCTGATTGTGTTTCTTGTTTCGTGCTCCCTCTCGTATATATTAATTATGCTAAATCATGTAGGTGCTGACATAATCATTCGTGAGCCAAGGGGACGGAACGAAAGTATATATATATAATGCATTTGCAAGTAGTGATGGAAGTGCTGCAGATACAGTAAACGTACATCGCAGCTTTGCTCGCCTCAAAGCCCGTGTAAGTAATCCGTTTGGAATTGAGCCTTCCAAAAAACGGATATACCGGCCGGCAATAACAAACCCTCACCAGCACTAAACACTCCCACCTGTCGTCCTTGCAAGATCTTTGAACAATGCCTGATGCTCCCCAACCCGTCTCTAAAAAGCGAAAGGCAAACTCTGAGGCCGCCAGCTCGTCAGCACCTCCACCACCCGAGAAAAAGCAGAGGGCTAATTCTGGTAGAGGTATGCCCCCAGGCCTTATCGGCAAACTCAATGTCGGGTCTATTCTGTCTATTCTGACACTGATATAAACATAATTATTAGTATCTCTCGCCAAATCTATAACAACCGGAACCCAGCTTTCGACACCTTCTACTCGCGGCCCTATCTGCCCTACTGCTCCTGCCTCTGCACCACCAAGAACTAAATTATGCCGTTCGTCTGTTCAACAGAGTGCGATGACAGGACCATTGACGAAATCGCAATTACAACCACTTCGACGTCGGATGCGATCCAGTGTAACTGAATCCTCGAAAAAGCGGGCAGATAGTTCAGGTATGGAAGACGACACACCACCACCAGTAACTGCTTTAAGAAGATCGTCCTCGGGGCGAATCATCACTTCCACTCCCAAAATCGCAGCAGCTAACGGTTTGAGGATTCTTTTGGGTATTGTACACGCTTGTTAACTGATACATCTATAGAGTTCGGTAAGCCCTTTGGATCCGCCAAAACTCACCTTTCACGACAAAAACGGAAATGTACGTTTACACCATTCTGGTTTTTCCAGAAATATCACGTCTGTCTTAGCACTCCCAGTCCCACCCGATATAATTGAACTCTATTCCAGTGAAGAAGACCGGCGAAGAGGAATCAAGGGCAAGGTCCCGCCCGTGAAGAAGCGTAAGAAACGCAAAGCTGCTGAAGTCATCGATTTATGTTCTGACGATGAACCATCTCATTCTCCGGTCAAAACACCGACTGTGCGTGCTCGCGTACATGTCAATATTGTGACCGTTTTATCGAGTGATGATGATAAACCGCCAATGCGACTCGATGAACCACGTTTTTCTCGAACACCCTTTTCCTCCCAAAAGAAAGAGAAGAGCCGAATTAAAATGATATCAGGGCTTCACGAGGAAAGAGAACCTACATTTGTAGCGGTCTCATATTCAGCCGCTCGGCCATTGACTCAAGTAGATGTTTACCCTAAAATCCTATCATGCCCCCCTACACATACATCGGCGAATGACCAACGTTCAGAACCTGTCATCGGCGACTTCGATACCCCCGATGCTCGATATGACAATACAAAAACGGGTTACGAAAATGATCTCGCCTCTGGTTTGCTCGGGGATGTCGAGGGTTCTGTTATTATGCGTAATAGTTCTACCACCCCTACACCCGAATATCTGCACGACGGTGAAGAATTCCATAGCCCAGTCCCTCAGTCGTTGGGAGAACATGATGTAAATCGCAATAGTGGCCTTCTCACACATCCTGATTATCATAATCTACTGGATACGGACACATTACCTCCTGCTAAGCTCCTTTTGGTGCCTGCATCAGATGCTATCCTTTCAACTTCAGACCCCTATACTCGAGTGGAATTTTTGGAGAGAGATATCACTGGCAACGTCCTACTCGAAAAGCGTTTAGAAAATGGGACAGGTGTTCTTCCCAATCTAAATGCTACACCATTATTTCTACCTCCACTAGATGATGAGGAGCAAGATGTGGAAGCGCAGGGGCCGCAATATACATCGTTGTGGAAGGATGGAGAGGACTCACGTAATGCCTCTCCATCGGAACGCAATCTGGTCACTAAGCCATACACTACTGCACAACTACCTTCGACAGCAACTAAAGAGTCTATTATACGTGATGGTACTCCGCCGGCCTTATTCCTGTCGTCTGTTCAAACCAATGGAAGTAAAGTGACTGAAGTTGGGGAGGTAATATTGATTCCTTCACAACACGTGTCCCAGTCAGATAATGCTTTAACTGATATCGTGCCTACTATATCGGAAGGTGAGCTCGTGGTTGCTATGTACGGGGGCGCGAAGGATGTGAACGTACACCCATTAGTTGAAGAGGAAGGGAGCGTCGAAAAAAAAGAGGAACAGGTTAAGGAAGACTTCTCAAAAATGGGTCTTAGTGGCACATCTTTGAAAGAATGCGAAAGGAATTCTGCATCGCCCACAAGAGAAGGGGGACATGATAAATCAAGAGATGCTAGGGTCGTAGAGTTGAACACAGCCCCACACCCCTCTGGCGGGACACAAAACAGTAATACAAAACAACTTGAGGGTGTCCATCCCGCGGGATTCATAACCATAAGCCCTCAGCTTATCCGTTTGTCATCGCCTAGTGAGGGTGATATAGATGAATCCGTGTCTCTTCCGAGCCCAACCTTTTACCATCACTGGCTCGAAAAGACGTACGCTGAAGAGGTGTCACGATGCCGCTATCAACTCCTCCACTGGACCCCAAGTTATGCTAATCCCAATATTACCTATCCATCCGACCCATCAACACTTCTTTCTCAACTCCGTCTCCACACACCAGGTTTCTTTTCTCAGAGTTTCATTTCGCCACCCCCCGCGGAAGAAAAGAAAGTCTTCGTGGAAGACCAACAAGAACAGAACAATATTGTCATAACCCAACCCATGATGATAACTCATTTTACAAGTTCCGAACCGACAACTGTGGAAGTCTTCATCGCATCCAGCCGTTCAGTGGACAATGCGGGGACTCCCACAAGGAACATAGCCATAAGTAGTATTATAACGGCATCTCCGTCTCCTGGCTCTTTATCGCAGGCTCAAGAAGAAGCTCAGGTTGATGCCATTTTGCTGGAGCAAGAATCTTATTCAGAATCTACTCCTGCACCTGAAGGAGAGGACGAGGTGATCGCGCAAGTGACTACAGAGTTTCTGGAAAATGATCCCACATTGGCTTCTGCGCTACTTGAATCGAAGATGTTTATGGATATATTACGAGATGTACAACAGGAAGACTCTGACGGAGGGACCAGAATATCAGACGAACCGACCCGCGCTCCCACCGAAGCACCCGACGAGTATACCAGCCCCCCCCGTGATCCTACCTACTTCAGCAAATCAGTGCCCAGTCCAGAGAATACACAAATTGGAACATTGGTTTTGGAACACATCCAATATGGTCACGATCAACCTTTAATCTCAGAGCAGCCGACGCACCTAGAGCATAGATCACCTCTTTCACCATCCAGTTTGATCAGCTCCAGTACTTTACAAGATTCTCCCTTACCCCATACACCCAAAGTTGAAGAACGCGCGGTTACGGATGCAGACATATTTTATATCTGCTCTGAAAGTCCCTCCGCGTTCAACCCCGACGCCTTCGCTGCGATTTTGGACGTGGCCTCCCCTCCCCCTCTCGCTAAAGAAGAAGATGATTATTTTTCCACTCACTTTTTTGACTATCCCGATGATTTAGTTGCCTAAAATATATCCGTATCTCTTAACTACCTCATAAGTACTTGTATCAGAACAATATTCGGATGTCATAAATCATCGTGTTGTCCGAGTAGCCCGGGCTGTGTTGTAACTGACAGAGCCGAGGAGCGAGCCGGACTTCAACGAAAAAATTGACTTTTGTTGAAGACCATTGACGATGGCTTCAGCGACGCCGACTCGCCGAGAGGTTGCTCTCGTCACTCTTTTGCTCGTCTTTCTTCTTCTAGTTTCACCTCCGAGTAGAGACACAACCAAGACAGGACATGACACCATTCATAATACCTCTACTACCAGTGGTATTCCACATGCCCTTCATGACATTGCTAGCACTCAAATCACATGGGGCCCGTTCTCAGTCCCACAAACCAAAGTTCTCGCGCATGTACCAGGTGTGTTTCGGACATGTTTCTATTCCGCTACGTGCATGTTGAAATATTCGAATAAAAGGCTGGACTATCTTTGACAAGCTCTACGTTTTCAAAGGTGTTGTCTACATAGTTACCGACGAACCTTCAAAGACACCCAATGTCACGTCCATGTATTCGAAGGGCCTATTCATCGAAAACGGCAAGGAAGCCGAGACCTCACGCCTTCCAACGGATGAAGACATTCAGGTCATTAGCACAAAGCAGGCAAAAAAGCTATTCGGTACCGGGGCTCAGGTTATGGACGGTGTATCGGTACGTTGCCTAAGCCGCTGATAATGTGATTTCTAACAAATTTACAGTTCCTTGTCAATGACCCATACCAATTGTAAGCTACTTAGCTCTTAAGTTCATGCAGTCTCATCTCAACTCCGTTAGCGTTACGCACTATTACCATTGGTCAGCAGAACTCTGGTTTGGATTCTGGCGTACATATTCTTCTCTCGACCCTTTCATTACTCATGATGGGAATACGTCTCTCCCTCCAGTAAGACGCCTCGTATTCAATCATCTAGATGCCTTCCATTGGCGCGACTATGCTGCTATGAACCAGTGGATTATTCGATCTTCCTTCCCCTCAGTAGTCATGGAGTTTAAGGACGACTGGAGGGACCGTGCTGAGATGGGACGTCCGTTTGTCTTTGATCGCGTTGTCGTTGCCGACCGTTCTGCTGCCATGCTCGCGTATAATTTCGCCCGTTTTCAGAGAACCGCCTCTACACCTTTCGGACTTCCTGGGAGCGTAAACTGGTGGATGACAATCCGTAATAACGCTATCCAGTTTACAGGACTCAGCCCCAACACTGGCTGGGGCACAACAACAACACCAGTAATTACGTACATTTCTCGACAAGAGTGGGGACGGCGTATGCTGATCAAGGAAGATCATGAAAAATTAGTCAGTGAGCTATACAAACTCCGGGATTTATATGGTTACGAGGTCAACGTTGTTGCGGCCGAGAACATGTCACGACGCGAACAGCTGGAACTTGCCGCTCGGACCACTGTACGCAACTCTTGCCTCCGGAAATTTTATCCGTTTGTTTAAAAATGTATAGATCATGATGGGCGTTCACGGGAATGGTTTGACATCTCTTATATGGATGAAACCGTCTCCTCGGTCCACCGTGATCGAGTTTTTCTATCCTGGTGGTTTTGCCTTCGACTATGAGTACACCACACGAGCACTAGGGATGGTACACTATGGATTTTGGGGATCACAGTTCGTCTATTATCTTAATACTTTTTTTTCACTCTCTGATATTCCCTACTAGGTCGTTCACGAGTCCAGGTCTTCCTGATCCCAAATATGTTGAAGGCTTCCAAGGAAACTCTATACCTCTTGATGGCGAAGCAGTTGCTCGCTTATGCCATGAAAGACTCACCCTCACTTCGGAAGTTGATGATTGATTTTTCTAAATCAGTTCATGTATATTATATATAAACCTTAATGCTTCATGGAAGTACGTTATATCGGATAATATGAAGAATTTTTTCGTGCAGCCTCTAGTTCGATTGTTCGAGTTATATGAGGGTCGAACCTGGTTACGATAATTCTAAAAAAACGGAAATACAATACTATAATTATACCCATATGAAAGGAAAGAGAAGGGAGCATCGAGGGGACAAGAGAAGTTCGTTGACTAAATCTCATGCATGTTAGCGCAACTAGAATGTAAACCAACCACCAATTTCCCAATTTCCGGGACGGTAAACATCGTGTTCTCGTTGAGTACGATCAGTCACACCCTTTAGTATAGCACTCAGTCGGCGGAAGTCAATAGGCTTCAGGATCCAGCCATCCATGCCGTAATCGATGAGCTCATCTCGTTGGCGTTCAAGAAGGGATGCGGAGACGGCAAAAATCGGAATTCTGCCATTGAGCTCATAAGATAATCTCTGCTCCACCGGTGGGATGTGATTGCGGTGTACTTTTTCTATCTTGCGGATCTCTTGGGTTGCTTCAAAGCCATTAAGGATAGGCATTCTACAGAGTGTCAGGACTTGTGATTTTTTCGGTATACGGCGACTCACTGAATATCCATCAAAACAATATCGAAAGATCTATCACTCTCGATTGTATTTAATCCCTCTTGGCCGTTCGTTGTATCTACAACAATATGGCCATCCGTACGGAGGCGTTTAGCGAGAATTTTTCGATTTATATCATTGTCCTAAGGGGGTAGTTAGCAGGCCATTTACATTTCTAACAATCCCCTATACTTCAACAACGAGAATCCTCAAATTTGTAGCATCACGAACAGAGTCTTTCGGAGCACTTGGGGGCGATTTGCCAGTGGGGAGTTGGTCCGAACCCTTTGATTTGGGTTGTCGTCTCGACGTAGAAAGACTGAGGCTGAGGTTATCAAATTTTACAGGCCGGACAGCCATCTGCGACCCAGCAGCATTAAATATACCAGGTGGATCATGGTGAATGAAAGTTGAGGGCGCCGCTACAGCTTCCAAAGAGAGGTCTTTATCCCTTGGTGACATCTTGGGGGAAGGACCAGACATGTGATTTGACGCAAGGGCTTCTACTAAATTCTCTATTTCATTGCTTCTAGTTGCACTTGAGACACGCTGCGCGTGCTTCCGAAATGGCTTGATAGGTATGTCTGATTGGTGCGAAGAAATTGATCCCCGCCTCGAGTGGCCCTCGGTGGCCAAAGCTAAAGGAATGAGGAAAGCAAATGAACTTCCTTCATCCACCTTGGAGTTAACGCGAAGCTGCCCGCCCAACTGTCCTACTATTCTGGCGACTACAGCAAGTCCCAGGCCTGTGAAATTTTCAGTTTGACACGAAATAATCAGACCGAGACTTACCGACGCCGGACTCCTTGTTGGCCGCGGGCTCTAACGATTCAACTTGTTCAAACTCCTTGAAGATATATTCAAGTTTATCTGGTGGAATTCCGCAACCAGTATCGGTGACGGCGATCTCAACCGCGGTTTGCGATAGTGTCCGAAGGCCCTCTGGTTCGCCAAATGTGGTACAGAATACAGTAATGGAACCATTGGACGTGTATTTTACTGGTGAAAAACTTTGTCAGTTTATAACACAGATTTTGGAAAAACATACATGAGTTAGCGGTCAAATTTTGGACAACCGTTCGTATTTTCTTCGCATCGCCAATAACTGATCTTGGACTACCTTGAAGCTCGAGTCTAAATAAAATACCACGCCGTTCTGCTTCTTTCTTGTAAAGATGAGTCGCTTCCCCTATCGCAAAATGTAAATCGAAACGTTCATTGAAAGAGGTTTCATTGCCGCTTTCCAGCCGGGTCAGATCCTTTGAAAAAACGATGTGAGATATTTTTCGATGTATCGAAGAATTTTTCACACCAGTAGATCATTTATAGTGAACAAAAGACTCTGATTGTAATTTAGGTTATTATCCATTGTTTCCATTGATAGACAGACCTTGGATGCCGCATGCGAACGGCTTAGATTATCTCGAGTCTCCGCATCTAAAGGTCCATTAAGTGCCATCTCAAGATAACTGTGTTTTTGTGAGACGACATTGTAATGGAAAATTGAAAACACATACTTTATGATATGGTTTAAAGGCGTTCTGACTGAAAGCCCAAAAGATGTCATTAAAAAGACGAAAGGAAAAAAGAAACATATACCTGCCTTCGTGGCTTGCATTTGAGAGCAACAGACTTGTGAGTTTTGTAGTCTGTAAAGCATTTTCTTTTTGCCTCCAGACTTCTATAAACTAAGCACGTTCTATGACCACAGTGAAGCAGAGTCTAACACATATATACCTTGCCATAAACCAATGCTAAAACTCCCGCGGTCTCTAGCTGCTCGTCGATCCATGCTCGACATCGGCCAGCAACAGTTTCAGACCAAATTCTAAACGATTTCCGCGGTTCGAGTGTAGCTCTCGTATCAGCACCGTCCTTGTACGGCTTTCCAGCCCAATGGACGTGGCGGGGTTGCCCTTTTCGGAGGAAAGCAATAAAATCTTTTCCTCCACTAGAAAGTGGAACATACAGTAGCCCCGCAATAATTTCGAGTCCTTGAAAAACAGATTTAATAAATGACCGTATTGCTTGAGTGTGGACCAATCACACCTGTAGTAAGTTGTAGATCTGGAAAGTCATTAGTGACAGCTTGCGAAGCCTGTATAGTGCTGATGAAGCATAAGTGTTGGAGTAATGACAGGATGTCAAATATTAAGGCAAACTGACTCGAACTGTTTAAGCCGTAAATACTCGGCAATGATGAGGATCTCCTGTCCGTGCTGATTTGGGCCCAGGATCTTGGCGCCTTCCCCGATTACAAGGATTCCAAAATCCGCATCGAACAGCCCCAAAAGATCATCTGCATTGCTTACAATATAGCCCGTCTGATGTGTAGAAATCAGCCAGGAATGGGGTCATAGCACCCAACACTAACTGGATGTCTATCGGAAACCATGGTATTGATCTAAAAAGTATAATCGTGACACAAAAAAAAATAAACTCGCATAATTGGGTGCTCACAAGTTTCCGGGTATGTAACCTCTGGGCGTAACTAAGCCGCTCAATATTTCGTGATATTGACTGGCTAAGAAGTCGAAGCATTTGCCGGACAGGGAAGGACACGCGCATTCCGTGAGTGCCGTACGAATGGCACGTCACTAGGCCCCACAGCGTGCCGAATGCCATGATCGACTTAAGTTTATCAGAAAAATAAGAGTGACGTGAACTTCACGAAAGGAACTCACAACAGACATGGATGCTCGGACACCCATATTTGCAAGATCTGTATTCAGTTTTCCTGAGATAAAGTCCTATAAATAAGGGTGAAGTTTACATTTGATGTGTATTGGACTCATGGCCCGAAGATAGCAATGGGTCATATTCTTGTAGAGATATAGTTGAGTGGTGTGGCTAGTTTGTCTCCTCGGAACATACTAGGGGTGTGTCTATATCTTCCTTGCTTCTAACGACGATCCGGGCAGTCGATTGAGAGCGGTCGTACAGTAAGCGGACCTTATCTATGATCTTGTAAGAGACATGAACTTCCAAGTAAGCCTTCCCACTCACTGATAGCATATAACGCTCTTGCCTTGGGGTTGAAATGGTTTTCAATATTCACAGTGATTGTAGCAAGGAAAGTACCTGTGCCGGAATATCTGTAGCAGGAAAGTGTAACCCTTTGTATAGGTCCCTTGTTTGGCTCCAATCAACCAGTTCAGCGACTACTTGCCCGTTCCATGATTCATCAAATTGGTAAACCAATACCCGGTGAAACTGTGTCAGATCCTGAATGACTCCAACAACCACTTTTAGAAACTCGTCTAAGGTCGACGCCGCCCCAAGCTGCTCGTTGATCTGTCCCATTACAGCAAAAACATCCATCATTCCCACACCCGAATTCTCCTTACCAGCTCTGTGCCTTTTACGCCTGGATTTTGGTTCTGCAGGACTTGTTAAAGGATCTGTGCTATCCGCAACCAATGTAACCCCGATATTGGTTATACGCCGGAGCCGCTCCAGGGCTGGAAGCGGTTTGGCACGGCTAGTCGTACTCTCAAGAATTTTCTCAGCACTTGGAGACCAGTCCTGCGGGCCATCCAAACCACCAAAAGGTTGTGGCGTGATATGGTTAGCTGGCACTGTAAGCAACGTGCTAGTTGATTCCGCAGGTGTATCACTATTTGAGGTGACTTGAGTTTGGCAAGAAAAATCCACATCAAGGTTCAAGATATTCTTGTCTGTTATGAACCCATCGCTAGTGGACGAAATAAGAGTCGAAGTGGCCGGTGCTTTTTGAGACACAACCGGTGGATATAAGGGATTGAGAATATCCCTCTCTAATTCAAACTCCATAACAATCAAGCTCGGGCCAGTTAATGGCTGGCCGGTTCCTGTAACTGGCCTATGAACAGCACACCAGCATGTCCAAGGATGCCTACCATCACCAGGACCTAGGGGCGAAGATCCAGGTGCGCCCCACCCTGAAAGAAGAAAAACATGGGGGCTCTCAATTTCTTCTTCTTCATTGGGACCCGGTCTGCTGAGGTACTGGATATTATCCCACAGCACACCGGCCTGGGCATCTGGTAGGGTGTCCGTGAAACATTCAAGTGAAAAAAGGAAACGAGGGGAGAGCCCGAGAAGTTCTGTTGAGTTCTGGTACAAGTTCCGTCAACGCATTGTGTTATGGATGAGTGGAACACTATCCATACCTCAGAAACTTGACGAACAACTAAAGTATCCTCCAGGTCTTCCACGGCAATCAAGACACCAAATGCTTGGATTGCGCCAGGCGTTCGGATGGGCTATTCTTTTCATAAACAAGTTTTGGGAACCCATTAGTAGAAAAGAATGCTTACCTCATCTTCGCAACACTGTAATTCGCCTTCTCTACCAATCACGACGTGGTTTCCATTATCGTCTTGTGCATGCTCGTACCGAAAAGACACTAATGGTTCTGTAGAATAACCTGTAATAGCAGAGCTGGATACCGAGCCGGATATAGACTCTGGGGTAGGACTCAGAGGTGGGGAAGGTGTTGAGGTGTCTATTTCTGGTGGTTTTGTAGATGGTTCTTCTAGAATTGAAGAGAAGATAATATTGAGAGCTTGAGATTCGATGTAATGAAACGGTATATTTATAGCTTGCCTTGTTTTGTCCCCCTGGACATAAGGGCCAAAACTAATGGGGGAAGATGCACTATTCCATACTCTGAAGGATTAAAAGGGAGAGGGGGTGTGGCTGGTTCTACGGGTGACAATGATTCTACCAGAGGTTGTGTATTTGGAGTGGGTAATTTTGTTCGTAACGCCTCAGCCTCAATGGTTGAGGATGCGAAAAAGCTGCTCACTGGGCCCATCACATTCTCCACAGAGCCAGGCCCAGTCGTTATGGTTTCCATGCTTGCAAGAGAGGAAGATGATGTTGGAAATCCCATCATTCGACTGGAAAAAGAACGAGAATTGTGTAACCCATTGTTATCCTCAGCGGGAAAGTGACGGAAGTTGGGAAAACTTTGATTTGTTGAATGTTCACGGCGCGATATTCGTCGAGTAGAAATAGTCGATTTATCAATTAAATTGTATGAATCACTTTTCGTGCGACGTCGTCGACGCGAAATAGAATTTTCAACTTGCCTTTCCTCAGGGGTCGAACTTAGATTAACTTCACCTTCATTGGACGAAGGTAGGGTCTCCCCCAAATATTCTGGTAGACGCATCCCAATGTCGGTGCGGTCTTTAGTCCAATATGGGATTTGGCTAGTCGCTCTTGGAACATTAGGGGTGCGAGGCTCGGTAGACGATAGGAGTAGACCAGCCGCATCTGAAGAGCCACTGCGATCGCCAGGTGCAGGAATTAAGTTGATTGCAGGTTGTATTTGACCACTGAGGAGCGATCTCACAGGATAGACATAGTCTGTCCGTGATGTTTCATTTGATGAAAAGGTTGGAGGGATGTGTGAGGACGATGAGAGGGGGTTTCCTTGAGTTTTGGACATGGGACATGAAGAAAGGATGTTTGAGAAGATGGCCCGATGGGTGAAATATTAACGGTGTACAGATATTTCTGAAACGTAACAATCCAAGGACGTAATATTATTACGAATACGAATAATCCTCCATGTGCTGCCCTGGATCGAGTTCCGGAATTGAAGATCTGATCGCTGATCAGTAATTCTAATTACAGTGAACCTACTAAGTATATGATATTCCGCAGCCCACTCTTTTACTTTCCATTCAACGTACATATAATACTCTACCCTGAACGACCATAGGGCAAACCTGGACCATGTCATGTGTTGTTATGGGCTATCATCCCCGACGTCAAATGAGGGTCAAGTTTCTTGTTTCCACCGTACGTAAATTTTGTAAATTGCATAAATCTTTGCTGGTGATTTTGCTGGTGAGCATCATGGTGTGTTAGGCTTGGACTTTCTTCACTTGACTTGCTGAAATGATAGCTAGGCATGGCTTACAACTCCTCCTATTGTATATGCTACCAGTACCCCCTTCATTTATAGGTGGGCTGCCATCACAGAAAGTCAAATGATCTTCTGATAATATCCTGGACGCCCTCCTGGATGCCCAAAAAATCATGACCTCCAGCAAGCGTTTTCACATACACAACCTTCCTTCCTTCCGCTACGAATTCTTCTACCTGTCCAAAATTCAGCACAACAGTCCGAGAGACAAGCTCCCGGCGTTTGATACTGCGGGCCTTCAGTTTCGCATTAAATACACTCCATTGTTCCCGGGTTGCTGTTAAGGGATTTTCAAGGGGAGAGATAGATGGAAGGTGGGTGTCAAGGAATGTTTCAAATATAACCTCTGAGTGGGTATATGGGATGTCCCAATCATTTTCCGCATGTGCAATGAGAATTGAAGCTTTAATGTTCTGCCAGGAACATATCAATACCTAACGAACGCATGGGACTAACTATTAACTAACCGGCACAGCACTCAAGGAATCAAATTCATGAATCAAAGCCTGAGTAAGTAGTTCTGGACCAGATCAGAGCGATTACTGCATAAAAATGCAATCTTACTTGGTGCATGAGGGATCATGGCAAGAGGTTTCATTAGAGGGACAACGCCGAAGATATTATAAGTATTCAAGAGTTCTCGAATACTTGAAAAAGGCTAGTTGGTATTTCAGTAAGATCACGTTGCCCTCATAATAATTACTTACTGAGAGCAATACGATGCCACGAGGGGTAATATTATGCTGACCAAGCACTACACCTAGCTGTGATGCAACGCCAGTCCCCAGACTGTGGCCCACTATAACGATGTTTTCTTGGTTAGCTCCTTGAGAGATTAGCCAATCCCATGCAGCCTTGCCGTCCCTAACCAGGCCCTTCTCGCTGGGTTGGCCAGTGCTTTCAGCAAACCCGCGATAATCGATGACAAGAACATTCGATCCGAGCCTCGAGGAGAATGCCTGGTAATGCGAGATTCGAACATGGAAAGCTCTGGTTGCGGCATTTCCGTGGAAGAAGAGGATGGTAGGTCGCTGCTTAAGAGCAGTGGTTACGTGAGCTTCGACTGACACAGGTATACGAGGCAAAGAGTGGTAGTATGGATCCGACAGGATGAACCAGGCACCTAACGTTTCATTGTCGTCAGTTCTAATTTTGAAATTCAAGGTCTTGTTCGCTAGGTGTCAACTAAATATTCCTATCATTTACATAACCGAATAAAGGAACTCACGAGCAAGGCCATATTTCTCGGGCGCGCTGAAATCTGCGAACCATGGTATCCTCACCGCATTCAGATACACCACGCTGCCAAAGAATATCGTGGTCAGTTGGATGGTCGACGCAGCAAAGCCGGTGAAATCACTCAACTGAGATTGGATGAAGGGTATGGTCAATAGCCCCACAGCAATAACATACAGGGCACCAAGAATGACCAGGTAAAACTGTGCCCGTAAAAGAAACCCTTGATAGGAGGACATCGACGCTGGTGTACTGTAAGAGTCGAGGTCAGCAAAGCGCTGACGGCAAAAAAGACCTCGGATTTAGGCTGGCTTAAACCCATGACTACACCTTTTTTTTAATAAAAAAAATAGGCCATTCATCCTACGCCTGTTTAAAACCTGCACCGGAATTGATATGATTCGAACTTGAATGACTAACAAATATATACTTATAATCGTGTTTATGGTAATGTCACTGTAACTGGACAAAAAATTAGTACATGGTCGGCAATGGTCGGATCCGGTTGATGTTCGCGCGCCAGTGATGTAATAACCTGACCATCATTTTTCATTTCATTCACTAGTCACCCTCAAACTATCCCTTTCATGTTTACTGAATCGTAGAAAGCAACTTTCACGCATACGCGATCCATCAGTTGACATGACCCCTTCCAGTGCCCAGAAGTTGGCCACACAGTCCCCTAAACCGTCTGGTCCCAATGAAGAAAATCCTAGCGAATCAGCAACTCCACCATCTACCATCCTACGGGTAACGAGAACACATAGATGTTTTGCTTGGGCCAAGAAACTAGCAGCTGGTGTGAAACTAGACATCCGAGCTAGAGCACCATGGTACATCAGCGATTGGGCTGACGCATGGAATTATAGAGTCGTCCCCGCCACAGCACTGATATTCTTTGCGAAGTAAGCAAAGACGAATAACACATATATTATGATATAAAGTGACGCTGATTTAACCTTCCACACAGTGTTCTTCCCGGAATTGCATTCTCGTTAGACCTGATTGAGACTACCCAGCAATATGGCGTTGCCGAAGTTCTTGTATCATCGTTCATGGCAGCCTTCATATTTTCCGTGTTTGGTGCCCAGCCTTTGACAATAGCTGGAGTCACAGGTATGACCCATCTTTCTAGCCTGGTTTAGTGTTAATATATTCATAGGGCCTATTACGGTATTTAATAAAACAATATACAATATAATCGAGCGCCAACACAACCCCCCTGTTTATCTACATTTTATTGGCTGGGTTTACTTGTGGGGAGCGATATTTCACTGGATAACCTCCATCCTCAATTGTACGCACCCGTCTTGTTGTAGATTTCAACCCTCATGTTTACAGTGACAACAGGGTGCAATTTTCTGAAATATGTCACGCTCTTTTCCTGTGATACATTCGGCTTCTATGTGTCTTGGGTTTACCTTCAGTATGGTATCCAGGTTCTGACACGTCAATTCGGATCGACCAGCCTACAGGATGCTTCTGGTGCCTTCGTTTCAATAATACTTGCCCTGCTGATGCTTGTGACGTCGTTCTTGTTCCAATCCCTATCTAAACAGGATTATTTTCATACTCATGTCCGGCGTTTCTTAGCGGACTACGGCATGCCAATGTCGTTGATAGCATCATCAGGTATTGCATATTGGGGACGATTTAATAACACAAATCCGACTACACTACCTGTTGGTGGCGCTTTCCAGGCGGCAGGTGGCAGGGAATGGCTTGTCAGATTCTGGGAACTTGATGGAAAGTGGGTTGGCATTGCTTTGCCCTTTGGGTTGGTGCTTTGGATCCTTTTTTTCTTCGATCACAACGTATCGGTACGCTATTCCCGGATGCAATTGTTTGCTCCACGATTTACCTTTACATAGTCCCTTATGGCACAAAGCTCCGACTTCCCTCTTCGCAAACCTCCGGGCTTCCATTGGGACTTTTTCTTACTTGGCATCACAACATTCATCGCGGGCCTTATTGGTGTACCTGCCCCAAACGGATTAATACCTCAAGCTCCTATACACACCCAATCCCTCCTAGTTATGAGCCGTCGGAACAAAAAAGGAATAGATGAAGAAGAACTTACTATTCACCCATCTCACGACCACCTCTCAAATGGCGCCCACACATATTCAGTTTCTGATCACCCAGTTCAACCAGAACATCCTGAAGCTGTAGTTGAGCAACGTGTGTCGAATCTAGCCCAGGGTGCATTGTGTCTTGTTTTACTTACAGGGCCATTTCTTCACTTGTTGAACCTTATTCCCAGAGGTGATTTATTTCGTTGACCTGAATCTCCACACAATACTCAACATTAAGCTTTTATAAATAGGCGTTTTGGCTGGGCTCTTGTACGCCATCTCTACTCCTCGTGGTGGCCTGTTGTTTAGGTACCTTATTAAACTTTTTACAGTTGGTTCATGGGTGCGGATGCCCTCCGTGGTAATGGGATTACTAGGAAGATTCTTTACTTTTTAAGAGACAAAAAATTAACGCCCCGCAACGAGCCACTTAGGAAAGTTCGTAGGTCTCGCATTCTGCTTTTCATTGGAGTACAGTTGGCTGGTTTTGGTGCCACGTTCGCTATCACCCAAACTATTGGTAAGTACCAATCTTCTCTCAAGTCCCGCGTCATTCAATACATCTAAAATAGCTGCCATTGGATTTCCCGTGATCATCATGTTACTCCTGCCTCTCCGCATATACATTATACCCCGCCTTCCCTTCACCAAAGAAGAACTTGCGATCCTCGACAGACCCACCGCATCTCCATTTGTAAGTTTTTTCCTTACATTGACTGGCGTATCTGACCAGTTCAATGACATCTATCACTACTCAACAACCTGTTAATTATTCACACTTTTTCCCGGCTTCTGCCCAGACGATGGAATCTGTGGGAGGTTCATT
This sequence comes from Collybia nuda, assembly GCA_015584075.1. NCBI lineage: Eukaryota > Fungi > Basidiomycota > Agaricomycetes > Agaricales > Clitocybaceae > Collybia > Collybia nuda. Next base: position 47,231 of record MU150266.1, read on the forward strand.
ATAGGAGACAAGGGGGATACTATATCGATGATAGGTATGTAGATAAGAATGTTTGTTCCAGCTCCCGTAAGGACAAGTTTAGACTATTGACTGTCTCTGACATGGGAATTGCTCTTGCGATGTCATCGGATGATCAAAGAGCCTTGTGCTCAGAGTGCTATTGGTCATCTATTAGTTCACGAGAATACTTATACCCTCGGAATACAATTCTGTTCGCATCCCCCCACCCAGTTCATAGTTCAACTCGGAATGTCAAGCACTGATAGCAAAGTACTGGGCGTTGTCGTACTTGTGCGACATGGCGATCGTCAGGGTAAGCCCTGAAATGTTTAAAGTCCTTTGATCACCTCAATGCTTCATGCTTCGCTATAGGATTTTATCAGAGTCCGAACACATATACACCTTCGAATACTGTTATCACCCCTCTCGGAAACGTAATATTTTTTTCTTGGGACCTCATATCAACCACTGACACCCACTAAGCAACAAGAATTCCAGCTTGGACAGAAATTGCGTAGTATTTATTTGAACGAACAATCACCGTCGTTCATTTCAGGGATCAACACTACACTTGTGGATAACTCCCAAATCCACGTTCGCGCCGACGCTGGTGGCGAGGGTGTCGTCATATTAAACTCAGCCCAGTCATTGGTCCAAGGTCTCTTCCCTGCCAATCAAGACTATAAGGTCGCGCTCACTAATGGGTCCATCATAACTGGACCACTTGGTGGATATCAGGCGAGTCAAATATATTACCTGAGATTTGAACGTATGACCCCTCACCTTAAGAACGTACTTAGTATGTCGCCAGTAAGTATCTCGTTATAAAATCTCCTAGAAATACCAAGGTTGAGTTGCCTAGTTGAATCTGTTGAACCTACAAACGACGTTTCGCTCGAAGGCTGGACTTCTTGTGGCGTAACTATAACCGTCTTGTCTGACAATAAGTTCCTAGACTGAGGATACTGCGTAGACTTTTAACGATGCAACTCAAGCTTTCTATAACTCAACAGCTTTCAAACAGAAAGCGAGCGAAAATGATGCCTTCCTTAAATCACTGCCCCCGTTTTTGGATGGCAGACCAGTAACAATGGAGAACATGGTACGCTTAGAGCACTCCTTTCGTTGTCCAAATACACATATTCAAGGCTGTTTACGTTGTAGTGGAATGTAAGAACCATCAAGTCTCCATCTTGCCGGTTTTACAATATATTGGAATTTTTTTCCAGATCTATGATTTTATGAACGTTCAATCTATACACAATCCCAAGTTTAAGGCATTGCTGCCATCAGGTTTCCTTGACAAAGCCAGGGATCTAGCTAACTTCCATGAATATGGTGTTTTTAGCGACCCGAACCCCGCTGGAATACGAAACAGTGCATAACATTTTATTGTGGATTAACCATACAGACGCTCACGGTTTTCTTGTAGTTGCTGCGCATACTATCTTGCCATCTATCCTTGCTGGGTTCAAGTCGATCACAGATGACAAGGATCCCATCAAGTTTGTGTACGAAGCTATTTCATACAAGCCCTTCCTCTCTCTCTTCAACCTTACGGGTGCTGCCCAGGCAAATCCTGCACTGGCTGAAATAGGTTTGAAGTCTCTTCCAAAAAAAACCACACAATTGACATTGGCTTAGTTGATTACACCGGGGCCCTTGTCTTTGAAGTGCGCCAGCCTTCGTCAGGTGGTGCTCCCGTTTTACGTTTCAATTTCAAGAATGGAGAGGGTGATGCAGATTTCAAAACCTATAATATTTTCAATACCACGGGTTCTGATACCGATATCCCTCTTGCACAGTTCGTCGACTACATGGCGGTACGCTAATCCTGCTTTCGCTGCTAGATGGCACACCTAATGAGGTCTTCATAGCCTTTGGTGATCAATTCCACCGCTGCGTGGTGCAGTGTTTGTAGCAACAACCAAGACCGAGGATGTGCTGCTTTGCACCTCGCTGCAACCAGTAATAGCAACAGAAGCAAGCCCCGCATCAGCCCGGTCGGAGCAGGCTTCCTTGGAGCAGGCTTAACCCTGGCTGTGGCTCTTGCTATCTTAGGAGCGCTTTTCTTTATGGGTCTGTTGGCCGTAGGCAGATCAAAAAAGAGGCACTCAAAAGCAGGGTCTGAGGTGGGTTATCAATATTATTGCACTAAGTATTCAGCTGAGATTATTTCAGGATGGCTCGGTTGAAAAAATCTAATAAACCAATCATTGAAAAATTCATGGTAAGTCATTCCCCAAACCATATTCATGAAATATCATTACTATATGTATTATGCACTTTTGTGAAATCTCTCGTGTTCGATCACTCTGTTCGCCAATACATTTATCTCACCTCCACTCATGGTCATCTCCGTCGTCGTCGTAGTATACTTCCTCAGTTTCTGAACCTTCATGAAACTCGTCTGTCCAAGATATTAGCAATTGAGGGCTGTCGCACGGTACCACACACACCACTACCTTCACTATCGGAAGGGTTATCTTCTTCTGGATAGTCATTTTTGTAATATTCCTCAGCTTCAGGCGAGGGCAATAAGATAAATAGGAAGACGGATATTCATAAATATGTAAATGCAAACCGTTCGAGTCTTCGTCTGCCTCGTCTTCTTCCTCCGAATCGGAGACTGAGTCATATGGATCTGTAATGGAAGGGGGAAGTCCGGACCTGATAACAAATGAGGAAAGGAGTAAGCTCTTTCGAAATCGAAACACACAATGTTCCAACGTTGGCAACTTGGCTCCATTCACTAGAGGTAGTAGGCCGATGATAGAATATATCCCATACATAATCGTCAGATGTAGGCGCTGGAGCTAAAACGACCACACTCGAATCTCTATGAGCCGAATCTAACGTTACATCGTGAACTGGTACAATGTTGATAAGATCAAAGGTTGGCGGCCAATTCAGGACCCACGTTTGAGATAGTCATTCAACATGGGTAAAAACTTCTCCATTTCGGAATCTACCGCGGGAGGCACCGATTTGTCAATGGCGAGGACAGCGTCATACATTTTGAAGTCAGGGTGCACGCTTTTGGGAGGAGAATTCTTCGCGGATAGGACTTTCGGTCTTCCAGCAAGTATGAGGGGGTAAAATTGGATCCCGAGTGTGGTATACGTACGGACTAGTAGGATGTCTCCGTCTTTGAGATACGGCATTATCAGCCCCCAAAATGGTATAGTGACGGCTAAGGTCTTCTTTCTGTTGTTTCACAAGTACGGGTGAGACTGGACCACCAAGAGATGTGTTTAGCTTCGTTTCTGTTACGACGGCTGCCCCTCGAGCTAGCCGCGAAATTTGATCCTGAGTTGAATGTGAATCAAATGATATAATAAATAATGTCATTTGAGGGACGAACTTGGATGGCCTGTTGTCGTTGCTCATCCTCCCAAACATCATGTTCAACGGTCTGCGCAAATTGAAATACGCCAATGCCACCACGAGATTTCTTTCTACGGACGCGAGATTCAACGACTGGTGCCAATCAGTTGTAGGTTCGCGTCAATCGTATGGGCTGACTGGGAGCTCATAGCGCCTACCCAATGCGTCAAGGGGCTCTTCGTTCCGTTTGCGCTTTATCCTCAGGATTGTATAGGACTGAGAAGCGGAAGCTTCAGTATCGATATCCATGTCCTAAAACTTGACGTTCGAAGTTTAAAGAAAGTCTGAGAACAGTGACGAGTCCTTCCAAAACTTGAAATCAATCCTCATTGTGACTGTGACGTCGTTTGAGTCACAGCCCAGTTGAAAATAAACTTTTCTTTGCCCTTCAGGGCCTTCACCAGCCTTCACCCCAATAGACCACAGTCATCTACATTCTAGGCTTCTAGTGACTGTAATCAGGTTAAAAGTCTCCATCTTCAGATCAGGCCATGCATGTGAATTTGGGCACAAAATAATAGACACGACAGCAATTTTAATTATTTTTTCTATGATCAGGATTCCTTGCCACTTGGTACTTTGTCTAATATCACATTCGTATAATCTTTACTGAGAATCTAAACCCCACCCGCTTGGAGGAGGAGGAGGAAGACCTTATACTGACACGGTCCCCAGCTGGAACTGTACCTTCCGCCATATTCAAGTATATGTAGATGAAATAGGAGTAATACCATTTATCAACAAAGTAATGTTCATTCAACAGGTGTGACAGCCCGAAGGCAAACTGTTTAATCAATGGTGGCAGTTACTTTCAGTTACACTCCTTCCAATAACCATTCATTCCTCTTCACCAACTGGGCCTGGCTTTCCAGGACTTCCTGCCGTTCTCCAAGCCGCCAATATAAGACCAACAACGTCATCGATCCCCTTGCCTTCTTTCATGCTCGTAAAAACTGTGGGCCCGTCACCTCGCATGAGTTTGGAATCACGGCTCATGACATCAAGAGACGCATTGACATATGGCGCAAGATCGATCTTTCAAATCAATGAGTCCTACACACAGATTGCAAGATAAATTGGTCTGAATCACCTTGTTGATAACCAAGAGATCTGATTGAGAAATTCCCGGACCCCCTTTCCTCGGAATCTTGTCTCCCCCCTGTGTCATAGTATAGTCAATTGTTGCACCAGTATTTATTATCGGTGGATGTCATACCGAAACATCAATAACGTATATGATATAATCTGCCAATTCGCGTGAGTAATTCGCAGCTAAGTTGTCACCGCCGCTTTCTACAAAGAGGATCTGGCAATTAAACTTGGCTTGAAGGGTCTCTAGCGCGCCCATATTGGCACTAATGTCTTCCCGAATTGCTGCATGCGGACATCCACCAGTTTCGATTGCGAGTATGCGGGAAGCAGGAAGGGCACGATTCTTGATCAGGAATTCTTGGTCCTCACGAGTGAAAATATCATTTGTGACAGTCGCTAGTCAACCAGAGTTAGATGTCTCTGTAAATGAGGAAGATTAACAGACCGATATTCAACTGATCCTTCAGCCTTTGACACAGAAGAAGAGTAAGAGCGGTCTTTCCGGATCCGACAGGTCTTCGAGAGTGTTCGATAAGGATTTAAATACAAAGCGATACTTGATGTTAACATACCCGCCAATACCAACAGTAAACCCCCTTTCTCCGAAATTCCGGGAAGAATAGTCTGGTAAATCACGCTCGGAAAACTTTCCTGCATCACGACATCAATAATAATATGTGTGCACCTCGGGCCTTGTTGGGGAAAGTCAAATACCAGCATGATCTAAGTGCTCGTGAGTATGACCATGATCGCCCCCATGTTCGTGCGAGTGAGTTATCCCATCTTCATGTGAATGTGTATTCTGTGATTCTACGGACGATGAAAGACTATTGATAAACGGGACGTTCATGGCAATCGTTTGGACCAAGCCTGAACTTTAACAGCCTGACGATAGCGGCCATATCAAGTGATCAGATTTGTTAAGCCGGGTAGCTTCGGCATTCCCCGTGTCCGTTTTTATAATTCGCTATTTGACAGAAGTGCTCAAGCATATTGTAATTGAACCTAGTCGTCGCTTCATCGGGGTCTCAGGAAAGCTGAGTACGGATGAAAAGATGCTCTACAGCTTTGGTAACCTATTCCAGCTCGGACGATGGTGACGACGAGCGGCCTGCAAAAAAGCGGTGAGTTTCTAGCGTCCAGCACCAGATATTCTCTAACAGCCCATCTAATGGAGAAAACTGCCCTCCCTCTCCTCATTCTTGGTCCCAAACCTACCTGTGGACAATCCAGCACAACATCAAGGCCGAATTCGCACGAAGCCCCACGTTGAAGGACAGTTTGCAGCTCATGTCTATGTACCCTTGGTTGTGGAGCAGCGCTCACCCCTGTGTGGCCTCATAGACGAAATCCTGGACAATTCTAAGGACCTTGTACCCACACTGACTGCACTCTGGCCTCGGAAAGACAGGATCAAAAGGCAGGAGCTTCACATCTCCCTTTCTCATCCGACCTTCCTACGCGCTCACCAGCGCGAGGATTTGAAAAAAGCCGTAAAAAGCTTGTCCAAACAGTTTTCCCCGTATGTCACTATAACCTGTTCAACAATCTACGTCTGTAGAAACTTACTGTACTGTCGAGAAGATTTACAATATCTTTCGCCGCACTCTCTGAACTCACTAACGACGAGAAGACCCGAACATTCCTCGCACTAGAAATAGGCGCGGGTCATCACGAGGTACTAGAATCCAAACCTTCAAATTACAAGCTCATAAGATTTTCACTTAATAGTTGCGAACCTTGTCCAATACATTAAGCCCCGCTCTACAAGCTATTCGGCAGAAAGAATTCTATTCTAATCCTCGATTTCATGCATCCATCGCGTGGGCCCTGCTTGATCGCCCCTTGTCTGAGTCGAGACCAGAGTCCGTTCTTATTCCCCGATCCACTTTTGCCGAAGGCCATCCCGAACAAGTGACCGAAGCGGGGTTTCCCACAATCCCTCATTTTCCCAAGGAGCTAATACCGACACTAAATAGTCGACATGGTGTTCAATTGGCGTCGATAAAAACAGGATCATTCGACATTAACGAAATTTCCTTAAAAATAGGAAAAGAGGTGTACACTTGGAAGCTTTCAGCGTGATAAACGAATGGAGGGGAAAAAATAATGTTACCTCGAGCATCAAAGATAATATGGGCCCTGCGATATATATCCTGGATACACATGGAGCGCTCTCGGCTTAGCGAGTTACAGTGTTATCGCACCGTCTGCCGCGGATATGATATTAGAGTTCGATTAGATCCAAGTTTCATGCATCTACATACTCTTGCGGGTTCCTGCTTCACTCCCTTGATATGCCAATTGTCAGTCTCTCGTTTACAATAGATCTCCGCTGAACCTTTCGTAGGTCAAAGAGTTTAGTGTCATTGATCAATCCGCTCAATGTCCGTTATTTGATGATCGCCGCTGAGGTGCGATTAATCACCACCTATGCATACCGCCTGACCCAAACGTGACGCACCTTGCTCTCGACGACATGTGATCAATAAACTGTATCAAACTTAGGACCCTTATTTACCGAGAAAATACTCACAGCTGGCTTACAGGCTTTGTTCTTCACCGTATCATCCAGATTGGTATTTTGATTGATTAACTACCGATGCCAGGCAGTACCGTCATAATCTTGCAAAATGGGACAGTGAAACACAATAAAGGAACTTTGCAAATTCAACTGTGATTGCAGTGTACAGTAACTTGCAAATCGCCACAATATGTCGGCTAAACAGTCATTTGCAAATCTCGACAGTGCGTCGGCTATTCAGCCCGATATTGGTTTGGCATTTGATACCCTGGTTCGCTGCGCGTTTCATGCCCGCCCATCCCAATCCGGAAAATCATTGATGGCTGTCTCAGACGGTGTCCACACCTTGTCCACGCTATGATGGATGATGCCAAGACTTTTCATTTCAGAAGTCCGTCCCATCTTATATTATTCTTATATACATAATATTTAAACCCTGTTGCAGCCTTTTATTGCCCAAGGTCCCTGGTATGTTTATGAATAGTAAACGTATCAGTGATCTTTGTAGCCCAGTTCTTGTCTATCATGATTGAGTTATCTCTAATATCTCTAATTTTTCTGACAAATATAATATTGGATCACACCCCACGCACTCAGCTTACATTTGTTTAACAACCTGAATCTGGAGCGCTGGACTTAACATCAGAAAGCGTGAGGAATGTCACGTGTCCACACCCCACGACCAGTAACCAACAGGTAGTACCTGGACAGGCAATGTTCGCAACTAGTTTGCTACCGGGTTTAGAACAAGTTTGCAACCTATCAAGATCAGATTTGTCCGAGTCAAATTCTCCGAAGCTTTTCCATGCCTACTTGATTCCCAAGAGTTTCTGAATAATAAGCGTTGTGTAGACTTTGAACACAATACATATTTCCATTACAAGCTAGACTACTCAAAACTATCAATATATTGCGGAATAAATTCTATTTTCTACAGCGCCTGGAAAGGGAATAAAATTAGAACGATGCTCAGGAATAATTAACACGAACCCTTTTGATTTATTTACATGGGGAGGTGGAGATGGTGTGCGATCAGCCCTAGCAGGGGCTTGTATCTTTCGACGAGGACGAGATTTAGAAATGACCTCTTTTGTGACAAGACATTTTCGTTTGGATGCCCTTGTCACAGGGACTTTTGCGATTTTCTTGGCGGTTTCACATGTGATAGTCGTAGCCAGTTTACGGGTAGCTTCTTGATGTTGTCGACAATGGGCTGGTGGTGTGTCAGATGGCTCATCTAACGTAGTAATGCCACTGATGGCATTGTTAATTGTGTAAT
>MU150266.1:56482-82556 GCA_015584075.1 Collybia nuda
GGATTTGGGCCTGCTGCAATAAGGTGTATAACCCAACCTGTCTCAGCTGCTACTGATTCAAGAAAACGATGTGCAGCTAACGGAAACTCTTGGATGGCGCTGTTTGGCAGAGTCAACCGAAATTAATGGGTATCACAGTTCAAGTTAATAATAGCTGAGTCTTTGATACTTACCGGTTAATCTGCACAGCAGTTCTGACGTCAAGATCAGATCCAATAGCTGCTATGCCTTTCTTCTCCTCAAATTTCTTCTCCTTCTCTTGCTCGATGTATGTATTGACATCTGCTAAAACCTCTGGTGTTACCTTGGACAACATCTCAGCAGGAATGCGCCTAATGATTTCAAGGCGCTTGGACTTCGTGATGTCCCCCGCTTCTTTGAGTGCACTGGATATGGCTGATCTCGTTTCTTGTGGGTATAGACGCTGGTATGCTTCAACAGGCCGTGGAAGGCGCGTCCTCTTTGATGACTGTTTTACAATATTCATAAAAGCAGACGACTTTGAGGAACGTGTATGTTTTGCTAGTTGTGAGTTCCATGAGAACCAATTTTGAAGTTGCTATAGGTATCATATAAATATTGACAATTAAATGCTGAAAGGACTACAGAATACCTTTTTGCGTTTGGTAATTGCATCCTTTTTTGAAGCATTGGTATCGCCCTCCGGCCATGTTTGAAACCATGCCTCCGAGGTAAGCTGGTGGAAACGATCTGTGCTGGAATCACACTGAGCTTTCAAAAACTCAGGAATTCGAGCATTTAGCCATGATTTCTGGTCTGGAGTTGTCCATGCACGACCCATTGTTGCAGAGGATACTATGTGTAAAGTTTTTTTTATTTTTTTAAACGGGTTTCTCTATTCATTCCACGGCTCCAGGAAAGAATATCGAGATTCAGGTACACTTTAACAATATATTTTATTTGATATAATCTCATCATATGGCGCCGTGGCACCATGCGATATCAGTTTATATTCTCTTACATCTGCCCAGGCACACATAGTCCCATGTAGTGCAATAAAGGTGAGTAAAAGCGACGTGGAAACCTCAAACACATTTTTCCCCCCACCATGACAGACACCATGCAACAAGGCCAGGCATGTGGACATGAGCATCCGCATCGTTTATGCTCTATTCCCATTCAATCTCTTTCTCTTGCCATCGCATCTCTGAACACTGCACAAATTGCTCTCAATACGGCACAGTCTGGTATGAGTTCCTCTTCGGATATCCACTCTTATTGCTCAACCTTACCAACAGCACTGCAACGTGTTTCAAATATTGCACCTCGTAAATTACCTGACCACTATTCTATCACAAACCAATTATTTACATCTTGTACAGATGCCGTTGTAGTAGGAGTTGGACCAAGTCCTGAAGGTATATTTATTTTTAAATCGTCATATCCCCCTTAACTCGCTTGCCATAGAACAACCTACGACTCCAGCACTTTCAAGGGCAATTTCTATATCTGATTCAGTCTCCGAATGGCGTGCAGCTTTAACGCGGCCCCCAACGCCTTCCTCTATCACTACAGATGAGCGTTGGTACTTAGTCACTGTGGGCCGTAACCCTGGAGTTTTTCGTGGCTCGTAGGTCATTTTTTCTTAGATTTTTCTGGTTAATGACATGGCAGTTAGGTCAGGATTGATGGAAAACGTTCATAACATATCTGGGGGGAATCCAACGCGCTTTAAGACAGAGTTAGAAGCCCGCTCTGCATACAGTATTGCATTGGAGGCTGGGGTTGTGCAACGAGTGACTTTCACAACAGTTACCACTTAGATACCTTCTCTTTCGTAACCGATAATAAATGATGTTTTTTATTCCATAACACCTGTTACGAGATTGAGATGCCCGGTTTCCACCAGACTGGACCTGAGCTCCAGGCAAGAAATGCCGCGTACGACTGTCTCAACCAACTCCACCTCAAGCCTCCACATCTCCCGGATTTTCCACATCTCGTAAGGTAGGCGTCCCTCCATGCTCCTAAGGCGACACAGTAGCTCGCGCCCTTTTGCAGCATGTTCCCAGACATTTGAGAGCCATCCCTCAACGTTATCAGATTCTACGGATGCACGGTAGCTATTGTCCAGTTGGGCTGGCCACTGTGCTAATCCACTGAATGCTCCACTCCAGGTATTAACATCGGCATGTACTGCTTGGAAAATTTCATAATGTTGCACATTACTTTCTTCTTTGTCTCCATGCGCATCTGCTTTGGGATCAGGTGAGTTTTGTAGCTCTCCAAAAGTGGAATTGGTTGAGGGTGCTTTGTGTATTTTCTTTCTACCTGGAACTTCGCATCTCACATCTGATGGAGGATCGAACACACCAATGTCAAACTCGTGCTCGATTCCAAAGAAATCGTCATGGAAGCAAAGGACATCACTGTCCTGTGAGAGCGTTATTGATTCATTGTCCTCACTCCCCTCCCTAGTGATTCGGTCATCGAGGTAAGCGCATAATCCTCAATTATGACGAAGGCTTACCTTGTTTCATATACACCAACGTCTGTACGATTATATCCTGCAGTTAATTCTTTATTTAACATGGACATCCGCTTTCTAACCACTGGAAATATAGTACAATTTAATTACTTAATAGAAATAATAACATACCTCTGTGCTCGTAGGATTCGCATACGAGTTTTGGCCTTTTCCTTGCATTGAGAATGGTTTCTGCACACGAAGTAAGTGTCCGTAAAGCCAAAGACTATCATATCTTTCTTACTTTCGATAATAACGTTGGTATTTTGTTTCAAATTCAGCCGGGGGGTCCGAGTCACTATCAGTCATTGGTAGTTGCGTCAGAAGGGATACTAAGTACCTAAACTGATGCGAAACATATGTCATCTATGCATCAGTTCAGACTTCTTATCAATAATCGATTTTATATACCTGAAATCCTAGCTCAAAAGCCTCGGAGGGCTGGTATGATGCATTAGCTTAATGAGAACAACTGGCAGTCTACTTAGATTCGTTTTACCCATTATTCTGTGCGTTCTCTACCTTGTTCTCCACCGTTCGCTACACGATGACAGGTGTTCGCTACCTGAATACAATCAGATCAGACCCAATCGATCAGTTTCTCAAATAAGCATATCTAGATCAGTATGGAACCTCCGATTGTAAGTGTTTGGGCCTGAGCTTAATTGTGTTGATTTTTCTTCGCTCGTTGAGTCGTTTACCCACTGCAGCGCCCTCCTACTCTCAGCAAGAAAGTACGTCCGTCCTTCTCACCTGTGCACACGGGTGGCGACCAATCTTGGGGGACGCTGTATGGCGAGCCTTACCCATGGGCACACAACGGCTAACCAGAGAACGCCTCTACCTGTTGCACAGGTGTCTTTATAATCGAGACGCAGCGTTAACCAAACGAAACCCCCTCAGGAATTGATATCAACTTTATATTCTCCCATGGAACGAAGGGTATGCGTGCACTTATGTTTTCTTTACGTCTTACGAGTTTCTGTTACTTTTAGACACGTTCTGGGGCTTCGTTTTCGCCATTCAACACACCACTCACTGGGATTAGCACCAACGTCTGCCTAGCACCACTTATAACTCAAGCTCTTTGTAACGAGGCGCAGCGGGATGGGTCAAACGAGGGTGACAACGAGGGGATGGACCTGTCGCCAGTCTCACAGCGTCTATCCAAATCAGTCCCGAACCTAACATGTTCGAACCCAGGACCCACAAACTCCCCACCCACTCCGTCTCTCATGCCAAAAACGCATGTAGAGCCCCAGATGGGAACCTCAATCATTCCGGCATTGTCAGAGCGTCCACAGAGCTTGAGATTGCTCCCGTCGTCTACTACCACCTCTGGCTCATCTCGCACCACACGGGACATTCGTAATAAAAGCCGTTCAAAGATTCGACGAAAGGTCAAGGAAAAGAACGCACTATCTGAACTTCCATCACCTGCCTACCAACACCGTCCTCGCACAACGGCCGCATTGAAGGCAGCTGGGCTGGGATCATCACAGGTATATCTTACCTCTGAAAGCCTCCCCGCTGCCCATGGTCGTTGGGTTGGGAAACGTATTGAGCCGTTGCAAAAGCATATTTGGACTATTGAGGCCTGTCAAGCGTTTGGGCTGGAGCTTGTGAATTGGGATGGGCGGTATGTGTTTGCATGGAAAATACCCCAAAATCACTGATTTCCCCATAGCACCCCCTATACCTTCACCGACGATAGTGCACGATCGATGGTCACTCTTGTTGGGTGCCCATGTGACGAATCATGGAGTTCGGCCGTCGTGGGGGCAAGCCGCCTAATGGGTGATGTACGTTCTTGGGGTGAAGGGCGTGGAGCTTTCACTGCTGCACAATCAGACCACCGTCGTGGACATTTCGTAGCACTTGCCTGTGGAGTATCATACGGCGGTGGGCAACAGGTAATTAAAGATGGTATTTGTCTCGGCTTATGCTCACGATAACTCAAGGCGCCAGGAAATCTTGTCCATTCAAAAGCACGGCGTATGCTTTTGGACACCCTTCTGGACGATCACAACATCCAACGACTTGCAGGTTTCCAGTCCAGTAAGCCACCGTTGATAAACCATATTCATTTCACTTATATTGATTAACAGGCGCTTTCGCATATTATGTGCCCAAGTTGTACCGTCACTATGCCACTAGCCTTACACAACTGTATTCCCATGATAGAAATCTCGACATAAATTTTACAAACAGTATTTTCCCCGCCACAACATTTAACCTTGGGCCAGAAACAATCTCACTTGATCACACTGACCCTGGAAACATTGCGTATGGGATGTGCGCCCTCACGGCTCTTGGCAATTACAACCCAGATCTCGGCGGTCATCTTCTCCTGTTTGATCTAAATAAGATGGTCCGGTTTCCACCAGGCTCTACCATACTTCTCGCATCAAGCATTCTACGCCATGGCAACTCCCCTATTCAAGATGGGGAACATCGGATGTCATTAAGCCAGTACTGCACAGGTGGGCTATTCCGGTGGGTGAAGTATGGGTTCCAGACTGCCGAATCTCTCTTGGGAACACCTGGTGGTAAGTATTTGAAGCACGAACTAGACGGTGACGATGAGGAGAAGACAGCACAGGCGTTAAGCCTATTCTCAAAGATTGATGAGCTGGAATATGATCGACAGTGTGTATTCTCCAAGCCCATTTGTGTTTTATAAACCCGTTGTACCTTGACCGTGGAAATTCAAATTTTCATTCCACATGGTTACCTTTCAACGAAGTCCCTGTAAGATGTGATTACTGCGAATTTTTTTTTACCAGTTTTCCACCCACCGCCCTGCCCATCAACTAGCATGTCACGAAAACAGTTGAATAATGATTCAAACCTCAAGATTTGTATGCAAAAGCTAACGAGGAATGAACATGAACTTGGCATACCTCCTACACAGACGTTGCATATCCCCGTGGCCCGCTACCACTCCCTCCCAGGTGGAAATTTGGGGCAGTCAACAAGTTATCATACCGTCGAGACTACACATGGGAGAGCTGAGCCTCCTGATCCTAACTATTCTCCATTCGACTCAACAATATCTGAAATTACAGAAACACCTGACATTTCTACATTGGATCCTGCCTATCTCCAACACCTTGAGGAGACGGTAGTTGGACCTCGACAACCACGTGCCTCGGTATGCTGCCTGTTTTCCCATACATGCTGTTATATATCTAACATAGCATTGCCTCAGGACAACCCACTCAGATCTTGGATACCTGATCGCGATACATTTGTAGCAGAGGATGTTCGGTGGGACGGGCGTGGTGGGTATACGGATAATGTTTGCCCTGAGTGTAAACAGCATCCGGCACAGTACCAGTGTGAGGAGTGTGAGGGAGGGCGGCTTTTGTGTCGTATGTGTACCCTAGACTCCCATCGACTCAACAGTCTGCACAGACTAAAGGTAACGCTCTTTTGTATTGTCTAATTCTTCAGGTATACTAACACACCATTGTAGTTATGGAACGGGTTTTTCTTTGAGAAGACAAGTCTCAAAGCTCTTGGGCTTCGGATCCAGCTTGGCCACCGTTCAGGGGAAAGCTGTTCCAACCCTAAGACCGCCTTTGCCAACGATTTTGTTATTGTTCACATCAATGGAATTCATAACGTATCAGTGGACTTTTGTGATTGTGAGACGGCTCAGCTACCCTTTATTCAACTCCTTCGATACCGCTGGTTCCCAGCAACTGTGGGAAACCCCAAATCAGCTGCAACCTTTCTCGTCCTCAAGCATTTTCATATTCTCACATTTGAATCAAAAGCCTCATGCTTTGAGTTTTATCATACACTCACCAGGCTGACGGACAATACAGAAACCGAAGGGACAAAGGTAGGAGTCTAATCCCCTATTATATTATCCGTTAATTCTAAAATACAAGATTAGGACCGTTACTCAGCCTTTCTGCGAATGGTTCGGGAGTACCGGCATATAAAAATGCTTAAGCGCTCAGGCCGTGGTCACAATCCAACAGGAGCTGCAGGTACAAAACCTGGTGAATGTGCAGTGTTATGTCCGGCTTGTCCACAGCCAGATCTTAACCTTCCCCCAGGATGGGAGAAGGCATCGCCAGGGCAGAGGTATGTGAAAACACATTTGTAGTGTCAAAGCAATACTAAAAATGGAGCAGGTGGATATACAGCCTTTTTCTTGCAATTGATGCAAATTTTCGGCTGAAGCGGAAACAAATCTCAAACAGCACTGTAGACCCAGCGCTTGGGGATGGAATGTCATATTTTGTGAAGCGTAACGAGTTTGTGGAGTTCTTGAATACACATGGTAAACTCATAATTCAAGATGTACGTTGTCCCTTTGCCGTTACAGTTAATATCTGACATTAAACAATGGTTATAGCCGTCAACATGCTCTAATCACAAAGCCATTGATGCGGAACACTCAAGTAAAGGCCTTGCTGCTACAGGTGTAGGAACAATAGACTGCGCTCGCCATGATGTTAAACGCCCCCTTTCTGTTGGGGACCTACAAGTAAGCGAACGGTGAGTAATTGATATTGATGTTTACTCATTAAAAGATAACTAAGCTATTGATATAGATATGTTAACATGGACTTTCTTTTCTTCTCAAGCCTCCTGGGGTCCGCTCTTATTGAGTTTGTTGTTTCTTATGACATTGTTTGTCAATGGAGCATAAAGCTTTGGGAGAGAATGAATAAGTACCCGCAACATCTGCGCTTTGGGCCTGATGGTGTTCGACACTTTGTTTTTTTGGTTCCAAAATTTCACCTACCAGCACACGTCATGGCATGTCAGACCCCTTTCTCATTCAACTTCAACGCCCATGTCGGGCGGACGGACGGTGAAGCACCCGAGCGTGGGTGGTCCCATATCAACCCCGTGGCTACAAGCACTCGGGAAATGGGTCCTGGATCTCGCCAAGACACACTAGATGACCATTTTGGGGATTGGAATTGGAAAAAAACAGTACTCATGGGTGAGTAGCGCGTCTCCTTCCTCACCTGCATTATCATAATAACTTCTCAACCCACATAGGGGTATCTCTGTTACGCAAAATACAGGTTGCTGTTGCTGAACGCAGCGAGCATGTGTTTCGGTATCATCAGTTTGAAAATGGCTTGAACGAAGTACATGTAGAGGCCTGGAAGACGGAACTTAATCACTGGCTGAAGGATCATGGCAAGAGAAACCCCTTCGAGCCAATATATAAATGTATGGATACATCTCTACCTTATTTTATCCTTTTGAGATCTGATGGGTTTTCAGCTCTGACGCAGAATGCAGTGCGTCTGGAGCTTGCTAAGCAGGATGCTGCGGACCTGATTAACGGAACGGCTTATGTTCTTCACGAGACCGTCTCTGCAAGCCAGCTCATCACATTAGGCCTTGACCTTGAGGATCAACAGTACGTCATTAAATAATAACATCACATTGATACCCTTTGCTAACACGCAACCAGGCGCCGTCTTATCATTGAGTCAGCAGAACTGGGAATGCATTCAACCGATATCCAGGCTACCCGTGTCCAGGTGAAGAGGAACACCCTCAAACGCAAGATCGATGCGTGGATATCCATCCAACATCTATATGTTCCTCCGCTCTCCATGATTCGAACACAATCCAACAGGGAAGAAGCAGATGACCTTGCTGAGAAGACGCCGCTCTTCCTCCCATCATCAATGAAGCCACAGATTCCGTGTGACCCAAGGCTTCGTGAAATAGAGTGGACACTACGAAAATCCCAGGCAAATGATGCACTAGATGACCTACGTGAGGGCTTACGTCTCCGTGCATACCTCTACATTGATAAAGATAGATTTCAACGTGGCCAGTTTCATAACACAAGATCGCGGGGGATCATCCATCGTGTGCAGGTGAAGATTGATGCAGCTGCAACCAGATATCGTGTTGCACGGAACACTCTCTACTCGTTGGCAGGGGTCTTGAATATAGTTGGTTGGGATGTCGAGTTCCCCCCTCTCCTAGATCGTGATATCAAACAGCTCTCTGGTGACGATACGGAATCAGAGGGCCATAGGTATGTTTCTTGGATTTGGACCCGCTTAGGTGATAGTTCTCGGCTAGATACAGATGAGGCACTACAGGATAGTATGTGCGATATTCTGTTAAATTATTCATTCAATGACCACCTGTACTCCTCCCAGTGCTCCGGATCGAATGGTGCAAAAGCAAAGCTAGAGCTGACCGATGGTCAGAGGAGGTCCAGCTTTTATTAGAGGAGATGCAACATGTGCTCCAATTTTTTGAGAGCATGGCAGAGCGGTGGGAACGTCGGGTCCATGCAATGGTTTTTCTGGTCAAGGAGCAAGCCATTAACGAAGGACTTACAGCATATGCAGCTAGACAGGCGTCTTTATTTCGTATGATGCGGGGACATTTTCAGCATATGTGGCGCTTTGTTCCACGATACGTTGAGTTGGGCGCTGTAGATTTCGATGTAATTCCACCAGAACTCATTACCAATAGCACTGGTGAATAATAAAGAATTAATGGGTGAATAATAAAGAATTAATGCGATTAATAAATTTCACAAAAACATATATTTAATTAAATGGGTAGGATGCCAAGACTTCTACCGAGACGGCGGGAAAGGCGGGGATGGGAAAGGCGGGGACAGGCAAGGCGGGGACAGGAAAGGCGGGGACAGGCAAGGCGGGGACGGGAAAAGCGGGGATGGGAAAGGAATAGCAAGTCGAGGCAAACAAACAAACCATTTCAACTCGCTTGTGATCTGATCCACAACCACAGTTACAACTTGCAAAACCACGGACAATGATGGTTAACAAATTTGCAAAATGGGATAACTGTACCTATAGTCAATTTTGCAAAATAGGGACAGCATGAGGTGCCGATGCACCTAGAGCAACTTAAGGAAGACGTCGTTGTGTATACGTTATCAAATGATACTACTGCGGTTGTTTTTCGGGGCTTCCAGTTATTCTATTGGTGTAATTTTGCGCACACCATGGGTTTTCTCGGGTCCAAGGTCTAAACTCATTATCTAATTTGTGCCCCAATCAACGACTTTATCCTATGCAACATGGTATGTCAGACAGTTCTGCTCGATCTCTTCATTTGGAGCAGCCAGAAGTTTAGGTCTAAATGAAATGCGTATTCTAGAATATATACGAGTCGTGGGCTAAGCACCACCCTTGGGACTAGCCAAGAATCGAAGGATAGGTGTGTCAGTGAGGTTGATTCCGAACATCACATGTACATGATTAATGACTTGGATGACATAACGACGCATATTATCTTGGCGACTAGCTGTAACGCTGGCACACGAGCAGATCCTGTTGTGAATGGCAGGTCATTTCTGGAGGTATCTGTATTACGAATGAAACCGATGCTGGAGATCGAAGAGCTCCACACGCTCTGCATCATATTTGCGCACCTCCGCGCTTCAAGGGACTTACAAAGTATAGGCCCTTGAGTCTGGCCTGGGAGTATTTAATTCTCCTCGGTGACGGAGGGCAGATATATCATAGGAACACGACACAATTACTTCCTTCTTCCGGCTCCCCGCATAAACCGACCTGGGAAATTATGTTTCCCCGTACCCATATGCATTCATGTTCTCAGCTTAGAGGCCTGAGAATTCTGCCCAGGGGACTAGGTAAACTCTTCATTCTCCCATGATCTACAATCTATATCAAGAGAAGCAGAAGGAGCACATAAATTTGCTAACGGTGATTGTGATCTTCACCAAACTAAATCTCTAGATCTGCACGGTTCCTTCCAGTTTCTTCTGTCCCAAGAAGGATCCTTGTCAGGGACCAGGGGCAGTCGCTCGCTCATCTCCCTTGGTATCAAATCTTCAGGCCCCGCTGCTCTGGGATACTTTACATCACAGCAAGATATCTTCGGGGTGAGTCGGGCATCTACAATAAATTGTTCCAGTGAGCAGGCTTTGCCACTCTAAAAGATCTTCGAATTTTACTCCGCCATCTTGTCGATCCACCAACATTATTGCCGCCCTCCGAAGGCCCGCATCAAACACTAATCATAGGTCCCTCCGAGGGCTTCCCGGGCCTTGTAAAATCCAAAGTAGATCTCGCTGTGTCTAGTTGCTCCGTCCCCTTCACCCAATTCCTCCCACTCTCCCCCACGTCAGATCTCCCCCTGTCACAAAGCTTCTTTTGTTTCGGATTTCTGCATGAACTCAGCGAGCTGGCTTGTTCGAGGTTTAGCAGCTCGGATCTGTCACATTTAACACCCGAAGGTGACTCTAAATCTGGCAAGGGGTTGACGATCCTTGGCGCTGGTACATGCCTGCATAATTGCAACGATAGATATGGTTGGATCGAATGGAGGCAAATGCTCCCGCTCCTTGTCGTCCACAAACTCCGGCCACTCGACATGTCATGACGATCACGGCATGTGTCAACTCGCCGCCGGTCATCATGACGATTAGACGTAGGCTCTACGACATCACCTTTCACCACGGTTATTTGCTACTCAGTACTTTACACGGGGAGCAAATAACCGTAATATCACTGATGTCAATATCTTTCATGTTCACACCCTAGTATTCGCTCCGGGATAAGGGAGGATGGGTAAACTGCACACCTGGCTCCACACCCTCAAACATCTGCTGGACTTTGGCTCTAGTACATATGTACCTACACGCATCAACCAGCTATGTGCTTTCCCTATACTCGTGAAGCGACATCTTAACTCATATACGTGAATACAGCACTGTGTATGTCTGCAATCTTATCATTCATTTACCCGAAGAGCCGCCCTTGTGAATTAGAATGGGGCGATCGGAATTCTGATAATATACACTTAGACTCAACCCAGAGCCGATGTCGCCCCCTAATGCCCACCTGTCAAGGCGATCCCCCCCTTCCCGAAGAACGACATGCACCACAATCCTCTTCTTTGTCAGGTTGACATTGTTTACACTGCCACCTGCTTCAGCCGTCGCTTCGCCCGTTACGCGTTACGTCTCCTGCTCACGCTTATTCCGACTCCACTTTGATAGTCGATGTTGGGGGGACGATCAGGCAATGTCCTTGTCGTCGTCATGTATTTTTGTCACTCGTTGACTTGTAATGTTGTTCTAGGCGGCAGATCCTTCCATATACTCTCATTTCTATTACCTGTGGCGCCCAATATGCAGATTGGTTGAAGACGCCATCTAATTTGTTGTTCTGTCGACGCTGGACGTTCGCCCACTATGATGTATCATTGTCCTGACAGCCGCCCAACTTCCTAACATGGATCTCTGAATATCCATATTTGACCTGATTCCATTTTGCTCTCGAAAATCATCGAGACATGAAACATAATCTTAGGATGGAGGTCTATGGTATGTTCCGCCTAACGTTTTGTTACAAGCTCGGGCACCCTCTCCCCGCTTCCATAAGGGCTGCTAAGCCGAATGAGAACGGTCAAAGGATGTATTGTTCTTTGGGTAATGTAAAAATGATATCGCGTTTTTTCTTGCCTCTCCAAACGTCTCGAGCACTCCCCAGCAGAGTCGAGAATAACATCACATGATTCTTTATTGTATCACTCGCTGCACCATGTGCTACACCAGCGTCTACATGCGGTCGCCATCTACTAGCCGCACATCGCCACCTCGGGCTCCCACATACGGTAACATTACCTCCAATAAAACATGACTAAATCCCCCCGTTGACCACGTCCCAACCATTCATCCGAACAGCTCGCATTTCCCGGCCAGTCGACAGTATTGAATGATCCCCTTCTTCGAAATCGAAAAAAAAAAAAAGGCACAGAACGGCCGTAGATCCAACACCGAACCCCTGCATAAATCTGACTTCCTGAAAGGTAAACTGCGGAATTAGATCTTCAGTTTATATGTTGAGTTGATGATTGCTTACCGTTAATTCATTGTCGCCCCCCCCGGATATATTGTCTCGCAACGAAAGCGAGAAACAAAGAAAAAGGGCGTACTCTGACATTCTGGTATCGCTGTCTCGGATAAGCGAGCCTCCTCAGCGCGTGGGTGTTCTCCGACGTACCTCTTGGCCTGGCCTGTTTCCGACGAATGCCTCGTGTGCTGGAACTCGAGGTTTCATGCCAAGGCCGTCCCCTCCCCACTTCCGCGGGCATCTTCGAGTTCCACCCTTCCAGGGCGCATTTCAGTGCCTCGTATAAAGAGCCCGTGACGGTATTACCGACAGGCCAGGAGGTTCGCAGACACCCCATAGACCGGTTCTGCTTAGGGTCTAACGTAAAGCATCATCTGGGCTTTGTGTCGACACGGGCCCAATACCCGTCGAAATGGTATACTTACAAGGCTCCAACGGGGGTTCTTGATTGCATAATGCGCTGTGGTACCTTTGCAAGATGAAAAGCTTCCCGCCAACTGCCTTGCTTCCTTTTTTGAACTATATGCCTCCATCTAGAAACCCCGACCTTTGCCCTTTCCAGATTTATGTACTAATAATATTACGTGAACAAAAAACGAAAAAAAAAAAGAGACTTCCTGGTTTGTAGCAGAATGTACTATCAGTAATTCTGATATCTGCCCTTTTCCGATCAGGTAGCAAGTACTTTGACCATCATTTTTTTTGTTAGGTCTGCAGGTTGCGATCTCGCCAGAGATATATAGCCATTATTCCGCGGATTCGTACTGGATCATATCGACGAACTCTAGGTCTTTATGTTAAATTTGTCTTCCTCTCACCAGATTTGGTGTGTAACGGGCAAGTGGCATTGTTATTTTTCGACCAGTTTCAAAAACCTTGTCTCTATCAATGATAAACATTCCCAATGCTTACTGTGGAGAATATATTCACATCGTTCGCGGCCACAGAGCGGGAGCAGAATTCGCTGGGGGTAGAACCAGCTCCAAGAATCCATCATGACGATATCACGTCGGAGGGTTACGGCGAGTCTGAATCGCACTAGGACTGCAAATCCTATGATAGGCAATTAAGTGATCATCTTGGGTCTGAGGGGCGTGAGATGAAAGGAGTACACGCGCCCGCCCGAGAATAGCGTGGCAGTTTTGGCTGGAGCGGTGGCAGGGTGGGAAGACTGCTCGGGTCAGGTGTGGGGAAAACAGGCCATGGGTGGCTTGATTGTGATTGCTTACTGGGGGGAGGTGAGGGTGTGTAGTGTATTTATACTCGATATAGGATTTCTTTCGTAAAGAGATGGTTGACTCACTGGTGCACTAGTACACAGCGCTGGGTGTCTGATGCAGTGGGAGAAGAGCAGATCCGCGGAGCGAGTTCACGCAGCGATAGTGTACTATTCCGAGTATAATTATGGATGGGACCCCAAATGTCATAGTTGATGGAAATTTGTATTACCAAGGCCAAAGTGATAACAGTATTCGATGCGAGTAGGGAGCCATATATTCGTGGTTGCTTTAAGCGCTGGCTTTGATATTTTTATTGGTGATTAATGCCGTTGTAATCACTCAAAGTTTAAATTGATTGACAACAAGGCTGTTCTATGGACGATGGTAGACTTGCGGCACAGTGGATGTCAGGGTTCAAGTACTCTCTGTTGCAAAGAAAGTCTGAGCGTGGAAGAGTGGCAGAATAAAAAACAACTCTAGAGGGCTACGGTTATTTTTGAGAGGGCGGGGCGGGTGCGACAACGAGAGCAATATTCCTCGCGCTGCCCGTCGCCTGGTCGAACAGATTAATAGCCTCGATTTGCATGTGGTGTTGTGGTGTGACTTCAATGCGCTCAGGGGAGCCTTTATTGTTTGGTTCGGCGTCCTCAAGGGCGGTACGGAACCAGGCGATGCGGTCTAGAATAATGAGGGACTCGATGAGGGGGCCAAGAGAGCACCGGAGGACGTGCAAGACCTCTAGGCGGCGTTCGAGGAGTGGGTGGCGACCTTGGGTGTCGCTATTGGCCGCGGCGGCAACAAAGTCGACACCAACCTTGGTTCCTGCGGTGGCTAGAAAGGCGGGCCAAGCGAGGTACGCAGCGTCGCGGAGACGGCCGAGGCGCTGCATGGTGGGGGTGCTGCCAGTGCCAGGACGGGTACTGGTGGGTGGGTGAGCGGGGTGGAGGTCAGCATAAAGGCGAGCAAGAAGAGCGCGCCAGACGACCTTGCGGAGGGAGAGGGCAGCAGCGGCGGGGTTAGCAGGCCAGTGGGCAGGGACCTGGGCTGCGAGATGGTAGGCTGCGGGGGGCAGGGGCGGGGGCGGCGAGGGCAGGGGAGCGAGGGGAAAGTCGTGCGGGTGGAGGAGGTTGTAGCAGCAGCCGACAGCGACGAGGGCAAGGGGCGTCCAGAGCGGGGGCGGGGCAGCGTGTGCGCGGAGAAAAGCGCGGAGAATGTCCGGGGTGAGTGAACCACAGGCGTGCAGGGCGATAAAGAGGACGGGGACAGGGGCGGCGTTAGTGTCGGTATCGCCGAGGGTGGAGGGGATCCAGTCGTCGATGGCGCGGAGGAGAGTGTGTTCTGTGATGTGGAGGGTGCGGTGCGTGATGTCGTGCGTGACAGCGTTTGCAGCGCGTGACTGGGCACCGGTGGTCTGTGCGTGGTCAGAGTCGAGGGCGAGGGTGTATGCGCGGAAATGGGAGTGGAGTGCGCGGGTGACGTAGCCCTGGCCAGCACCAATGTCGACAATGCGGACAGAGGCGGGGTCGAGGGCGGGGAAGCGGGCAGGCAGGAGGCGGCCAATGTAGTCGCTCATGCGCGTGACCTCGTGGTGCTTCTTGGGCGACATGCCGTGTGCAGACTGCCCAACAAGGCGATCCAAGGCGATCGCATCACGCGGGAGCTCCAGTTCCCCAATCTGGCCCAGAAAACACTTCAGCTCGGGGTCCTCGGCCAAGTTTTGCCAGTCCGGTGGGTCTTCCCACCACGTCCATTCCTCTGGCGCCCTGAAGTCGGTGGCTGCAGCATCGTTGGGGTGGATGTGCAGCAACTGCTGGACAACTGGCTGCCCCAACAGCTGCCACACTGACGCCATCCCAGTCGTCATCGTCGTGTCATCGCAATCTCATCACAACACTCGCCTTTTCTGTCTTTTTCTTGTTTGTCTGCGTTTGCCATCTGTGTGTCTTTTCTGTTCGGTCTTCTCGGGCAGATGGTCTGCTATTTCACTTGACATGATGGCGACCAATCAACCACGGCTGGCATGTCTCTCCTCCTCCTCGCCCCACCCGCCGTCGCCCTCCTCTATTTCCTCGTCGGCCCCTTCCTCTCCCTTCTCTTCCGCCAATCCAGGTCTCCCCTCCGTCACCTTCCCGGCCCTCCTTCTCCCTCTTTTTTCATGGGCAACCTTGCCGACATGCACGATCAGGAGAACAACAATCTCCTCGCTCGTTGGGAGCGCCAGTACGGCCACTCTTTTGTATATCGCGGTTTCATCGGTGGGTGCCGTCTCATGACCACCGATCCCGTCGCTGTCGCCCATATCCTTGCCCACGCCTACGACTACCCCAAGCCCGACTTTGTTCGCGACTCTCTCGCCACCATGGTTGCGGGCCACGACGGCCTCCTCACCGTCGAGGGCGATCACCATCGTCGCCAGCGCAAGATTCTATCTCCCGCTTTTACTTCTACCCACATCAAGTCTCTCGCCCCCATCTTTTGGTCAAAGGCCATCCATGTCCGTTTTTCTTCTTCTTCTTTCTCTTCCATACAAATCTTCTCCAACTCTCCCCCACAGCTGCGCGATATATGGCTGGCCCAGGCCGACGCCGCTCCCTCTCATTCCACCCGCATCGATGCTCTCGCCTGGCTAGCCCGTGCCACTCTCGACGTTATCGGCTTGGCTGGTTTCGGCTACTCTTTCAATTCTCTCACCCATACCGACAATGAACTCGCCGACGCCTTTTCCACCATCTTTTCCACCGCCCGCAAATTCCGTGTGATAACCATCCTCCAGGTCTGGTTTCCCGTCCTCCGCCGATTCGTGGGTCTCCCTTGCAACTACCCTGCTTGTCATTCGCCCTGACTTGCCTTTTTCTTTCTTTCCTTTTTTCTTTTTTCCCACAGCGCAGAAACAATGCTGCCATGGCCGACGCAAACGCTACCATGCGCCGTATCGGCATTCAACTTATTGACCAAAAGCGCAACGATATCGCTTCCGAGAAGAGTACTACCAGTGATATTGACGGTGACAAGACTACCCTCGGGCGGGATCTCCTCAGTGTCCTCAGTAAGTTCTCTTCTCCCGCACTCTCCCACCCCCCCTCTTATCGTCACTGTCCTCAGTCCGCTCAAACAACGCCTCCGCATCGTCACAGCAAATGTCAACCAACGAGGTTCTCTGCCAGATCTCAACCTTTATCGCGGCTGGACACGAAACTACTGCTTCCGCACTCACATGGTGCCTCTACGCGTTGGGACGGGATCCACACGTCCAGAATCGTTTACGAGAGGCTCTACGCGAAATCGCTGTGGATGGAGCAGGAGCAGGAAAAGAAGAGTGGGATGATCAACTCGTGGATCGTGTGGGGCGGTGCGATTACCTCGACTGGGTCGTGCGGGAGGCATTACGCGTCCACGCACCTGTGACAAACACGATGCGGGTGTGCATGCGGGATGTCGATGAGATCCCCGTGAGACGTGGGGACGCCAAAAAGGGGCAAGACGAGGGAGGGTACACGGACAAGTACGGTGTGCGCCAGTGGACTATTCGCGTGAAACGGGGAGATATCATCTCGATCCCCATCCAGGCTATTAACAAGAGCAAGGACCTCTGGGGCGAGGATGCCTTGGAGTTTAGGTACATTTGTGCGTTTACTTCTTTATCGCTCATGACCGACCTTTCTACAGGCCCGAACGCTGGGCCACCCCGCCTGCAAGTGCGCGCGCAATCCCAGGGCTCTACGCGCATACCCTAACATTTTTGAACGGCAACCCAAGTCCTACTGGTGGGAACAGGGCGTGCATTGGCTGGCGGTTTGCCCTACTAGAGTGAGTGTCTTTTCACTTTTGCACGTGTTCGCGATTCGTGTGTGGGTCAGTTGGGGATATCAAATTCGTACGCGTTGTGAGTTGAGCGCACGAATTGGTTTATGGGAGTCCAGTTGGGCCAGCAGTCGAGACATGACGGGCATATCGGGCGGGGGGGAGTTGTTATATTTATTTACCGAGTTGCCCACATTTTTCTTGTCCGCTTTTGCTCAACTTTTCTCGCGCTAAACTACCGTCTTTTGCCGCAGGATCAAAATATTCCTCTACGTACTATTACGTGACATCGAGTTCGGGATGGATCCGAGTTTGGTGGTTGAGAAAAAGGTCAAGTGAGTGATTTTATTTTTATCTCGAGGCGTGTTTGCCTCGCTGGTTTTTCGTCTCCTTTTTTTTTTTTTTCCATTTCTCTTGCGTCTGGCGCCCCTCTGTTGGCGTTAAATTCTGGGTCACCCCCCTGAACGGTCTCAGACCCACCTGCGCATCTCCCGCCATCCCCGGCGCACTCCTTTCGCCCCCATCCCCTTGGCCATTGTTTATGCAACAGCATCATCTCGACTTCTTCCCCAGCTCCATGTCTCCCGCCTCCGATCTTCCTTCTCCGGTGATAGAATCCATCCATCGCAATGCCTTCTTTGATTGGCGCTAGCGGTTCACAGCACTATTTCCATCAGCCATGGGCGACTATCGATCAGCATAGACGACAACCGATCACCTATACCCATCCCTTTTCCCCATATACCCCTCCTTCATATCGCAGTTGTACAATCACGGCCTTACATTGACTCCTAAATACAACCACAGAATAGTGCCCCCCTATCCCACGGATACGCCACTCTAGACCATCACCATCTCTTCTCTTCATACCATGACCTAAATTATCTCGTCTCATCTACATCGCCTTCCTCCACCCCGCTGCGTCCTGTTCGCCCTTGGTCGCCTGTTGTTGCTTCCATGTTACCCCCCTCGGGCACACAGCCCCTCCCCCCTCATTTGCTCGCACCACCTTTCCGGGTCTTCAGTGGCTTCTATTCGTTCTGTTCGCCTCCCTGATCTTCCCATCGCCTTCCATTGGGCCTTGTGCCCGTTTATCCTGTCTCCACTATTCTTCTGGGCCCTGGACTCTGCCTTTTTGTTGTTATTCCCTTGCTTCCATCGTTTCCCATGTATCCCGTCATGCCGAAATGTCTGCTAACCTATTCTCTTCCCTTCCCCTCTCCTCCCCTTGCAGCGTTGTCACCCGGCCATTTGTCAAATCAGAACCTCACCTGGGGAATCAGATGCCTCTTAATATCAGCCGTGCCGTCACTGCACCCGCGAGTCCATTATGAAGTCTGAACATAAAACGTCAACACCTCGGCACCCTCGACGGCCTTCACGGGGCGGGGATCTGCTTGGTTCCCGGCCCGCCGCCCTCCGCCTTGCCCATTTGCCGCCGTCGTTCATTCAAGTTATTGTTTATTTTTTTTAAATATTTTATAGGCTTTTGATTCTTCACTGGTGGTTCTTTACTCACGGTTGACGGAAACACTCAAACTCTTACAGCCTTCACCCTTACGACCAGCCACTGCAACCCGACGCTCCACAACGGCTCCGACTCGGACACTATTATTTGACAACCACTCAAAACTCGAATACAACACACCCTGCACTATACACTACATTACTGTTCTGCATGACAACCAATTCCCCCGACGCCCACGCTACTTTAGTATGTATAGTATTACAGATGAGCACGCTGGGTGTCAATCACGATAATATACTGTAACGTACATTACTGTACTTTTCACTAAACTCTCTTCTATGTGCATTATCTCTAGATCCAGACCCACCCTCCCACTATCTATTCACGTTTGTCCCCTGATCATTCTATCTCTGTCCCTCGCTCTTGTTCCATGCGCCAATCCATGGGCATAATTGGCCTCGTGTTTTTGTTCGCTTCTGCGATGAGCTCGGAGGCGAAGAGGAGTAGATATATTACATCAATGGATGAAATGGTAATTATATACATGTTGTAAACACCGTGTTGGTGACTGTACGATTATACACAAAAAGGTCTAGAACTATCGATATCAGTATATACTCCTGATAACGATATTACCTGGAAAACAGATACCGCCATCCAGTAGTCGGCGTGCCGGCACCCCTCGATATTCCAGGTCATTTCTTCCCAGCGATGAGCTCGGAGGAAAGGCAATATTTTCCTTCCTCTGACCACTTGGCACTCAACTTATCATCTCACGGAATCTTGCGGGTGGAGTTTGACAGGAGAAATCTATTTTTTGCCCACTAGCCAACTTGGAAGAGATTGTGTTTTCGTCCCACTTCCAAGCCAATCTTGCTGACATTTATGGTGTATTATTAGGTACCTTCGCTGCAAGGATGTGCGAGGGCGATCTTTCCTGTCAGTGGACAAACCCCGACATCTTGTCAAAATGCAAAAAGCTTAAAATAGAGTGAATGTTATGTACCGCCGCCGGGCTGCCCAATGGGGGGGGGCAGAGCGCGTAAGGTGGCGATCATGGGTGGAAGAGGGGTCGGGTCGGCGCTTGGACTCCTTTTAATTTGGTGAGGCACGGGGGGGGGAAGGAAAGATTTGGAAACAGGCCCGAGTGGTGAGACTGATGCTGCTTTTTGGGCCCTTGGCAGGAGGCTTGTGTGATATATTATGATTAACGTTATCTGATCAAGGGGTTGTTGATTGAGGAAACACATTGATATTCATCGGTTTCTGCGTTACGGCGGACGGAAGTTCAAGGCATGTACTTGATCATTGGAGAAGGGCGTGTTTAGAGGCGGTCGCTAGTCACCTCAGTTGCGGTACACCCCCTTCCCTCCCAAGAAAAAAACACACACAACGGCCCTAACAAAAAATAACAAGGGGGAGAACTCAGGTTGAACGAGGTGCAGCCGACTCATCCCGAGTGCAACCAACACGTACAGACTAGGACTGAACAAGGATGGTGGCTTTATTACCGTAAAAATGCTATCAACCTCCGCGGTTCTCGCCGCCTCCTCCCCTTGATTAGGATGTATTCTTTCTCTTGTAGTTTTTTTTTTCTCTGGTCTCTGGGTGGTCGCGAGAGTGGCGGAGATCCCGGAAGGTGACCAGAGATCCCAACCAAGATCGATTATGAACGTCAACCACCCAAATCTCGACCTCAGGTGTTTTTGCCTCGCGTTGGGGCTGCGCGTCCTGGTGATCGAGTCCATACCATAAATGTCCTAGTCGGCAAGCAATCCCCACGCATGCGTGATGAAATGATCGCCTCGATAACCTGGTCCTTTAATGGGAGGTCAGAGTCGAGTGTTCGGAGATTAAATGGCCAGCGAGGATGATTTAATGATCCGTGGATTTCATCGTTCTCGTACATTTCCCATCGATGAAATACGACATATGCTTGAACGTTTTTTTTTTTTTTCTGGCGGGAAATGGATGGCCGGCAGAGAGTAAGCCGTCGGCAAGTGGCCGGCAGAGAGTTCGAAAAGGGGAATTCATATTTTAAACGCCGCGCAGGTTATATTTTTTTTTGTTTTGTTTTCTAGAATGCCGAATTCATTGACAATAAACGCTGAGAGCGACCCTGGGCACTGACTCCTCGATCATGGCTTGGGTACGGACGTTGTAAAATCACACGTAAATCAACCCTCGCGCGTTATATGCTCGCACATAAACGAAAACAAGGTTTTACCAATTCGGCCAAGCTTCGACCCTCACGCTACCTTTCTGCACCCGTTACCCATCCAAACTTGGGCCATTAGATCCAAGCCTTATCCCAAGAAGGACTCAATGACTGACGGAGACGATTGTTCTTTCTATGACCTATTCCCCGATGAATTCCCCCCCCTACAATCGTCCATTTGGATCTTTTTTTATCAGCATTAGAATTAATCAAACCCTCGCTGAATTCAACCTTTCAGAACAACGTCGATCCCATGTGGAGTGGCGGAGCTACAATAATCTCACATTTTTTTCTTACTCTAGGGTTGGCCCCCTCTGCAAACGCCCTGTAGCCTTCCAGTTTGTTCGCAGTAATTTCCGCGCGTGCAGGACGTTTTCCTGTTTTTCCACTCCAAAATCTCCGTGGAAGTTAGTTTAATCAGTTCTCACAGTCCCTTGTTCCTTTGTGGCTTACTGCAGGGATGCATTGCGGAAGGTTTCCAGTCGTGATGCCGTTAGCACCTCATGCGATTCTCGATTAATCAGCTTCTGCTGGGCATTCACCTTGTTTTCTACGAAGAGAGCAATCATCTCGGAGCAACAATCGCTCAGGTCCACCGGCTTTATGGGAACCCCCGACTACCTCGTGAGTCTATTCTGAACAAGTCGACTTCTCGAAATCCGTTGGTGATAAATCAGATCTTCGCTGCATAACGAAATCATCAACAAGGTGAATGAATGGATTTCTCGTTAACTTACCTACTTCCCGGGTGACCTTGCTAACAAATCAGCATCCCCCCCCCTCGCCTGGGTATCAAATGGCCCATACCGGGTGATGCTATACGTAAAGCCACAGGTACTGTAAACACCCTGGAGCCATATAGCCAAATTCTGACTCGGCTTCGGGTGGGTCGGCGCCGCGACCCTCATCGTATCTCCCACTGAATTCCCTCCCGCATACTCACCCATGCGTGAACTCCTGATCATCTCTCGCCTGGGCCTGCGTTCTCCGCCTATATCTGGCGCTTATATTACTATCACTATTCAAAAGGCCCAGACACTCGGGCGGCGCACCTGTATCTACGTATTGAATTAAATGGCGGGAAAAACATCCCCATGTGACTTAAATTGGCCCGTCGGTATCGTGCGGCGCCCACATGTGGATTCCAACCTATTCAATTGATCACTAATAACTCACACAGACTCGTCTCCCATTGAGCCTCCTATGTGTACTAATTTCTCCAACTAATAATCTATTAATAACTCCATCAAAATACAACAGCATTCACTGGCACTCATCATGCACGGTCGCCACCGTCGCACGAAACACTCCCCATGGCACCCTATTCGTATAGATGCTCCACACACCAACCCCCATCACACCAAGTGGCTTGGTAGGATGTTTATCTAATTCAATCAGAAGCTGCCGTTCTTTTTAATGCCACGGTTTCCATGTCCTGAATTTACTCCTAGCACCCTGGCATCTAATCATGGCAACAATTAGAGTGTTTGCGGTGGATGATAAAATTTTTTTGGGGAGGGGGGGGGGTGCTCCAAGCTTCCTTGTTAGTTCTCGCGCGTTTTGGCCATGACTGAAAATATACTGTTCCGCACCGCAATTTATCCATAATCGTGTCGCTCGCACGCGTTTCGAAGTCGCGATTTGAGGGTTCCGGCCGTCCGTTTTGCTCTCGAACGTCTGTTTTAATGAGATGAGCAACCTCGTGAGGGTGCACGCCTAAAGTCACGTCTATCCGCGCTCCATCGATGCATCTTGTGCCCGGGTTCCCCTCTTCTCGAATTAAGGTAGACATGTGCGACGGGTGGCTTCAAATAAACTAAGCAAACAATTCTGCGCGTCACTTGAGCGAATGCAGTAATATTAAGTCGAATTATGAAGGCTGTTACTTATTCATGGAAGCTGATAGATAGAGCAGGCTGTTTTATTGTGTACTCAAAAAAGAAATACATATTATATATATACCGTATTCGTAAAGCTTTTGCAAAAAAAAAAAAAAATACGATAACAAAGCAGATAGCGTTCTAGAGGGCAATGAGATGACAGACGACGACGAGGCCCAGCGTCGGTGAGACGGAGATGGCAAGGAAGGTTAATGGCCGGCAATAGACTCTGACGGAAATGAATCATTGCGAGATTCATGACGATCAGAGCGTGTGCGTGGAGGGAGGGGTAATCGAGGCAAGATGCGGGTATGTAGAGCCGTAGATGAGGGGAGAGAATAATAGTCCGATATAGTCCACTAGATCACTGGTATACAACTATCAAACATCAAAGAGGGAAATAATGAGACATCCCCTACTGGGGAGTCGCGTATCCAGATCCCGGCGCTGACCCTGAATGCGAATGACCATCGTTATAGTATCCTTGCGACGGCTGTTGCTCCCCCTGAGAAGAGTGTGGCAGTCTCGGACTGAATGAAGGATAGACGTTTTGCTGCTGCGAGTGCTGCGACGAGAAAGGGTGGTTTGACAACGACGCGGGGGCAGAGAGTGGCACTTCCGAGGACATATAGTGGGAGGGGGTAGGTCCCGCGGAATGTGGACCCTGCCCGGGTGAATACAACCCCATCTGGCGGTGCTGGCCATAGTCCATCCCACTTGCAGGCCCGCCCAAATGATGGGAGTTTCGGCTGAGGGGATGGCCGAGCAAGTTGCGAGTTGTTGGGTAATCCGACCCGTGGTGACTGGCAGGAGTGTTGGGCATCGACTGCAACGTCATCGGGTGATAAAGTTGCAGGGTCTCGGCGGGCATTGATGAACGACGTCCTGGATGGTCGAGAAGACCTGACAACGAAGCACTACGTCCCGTTGGTGGGAAAGGGGCAGTTGTCGTCGGCCCAGAGGCGGCGCGATGAGCGGGGGCAAGAATGCGACGTCGGGCCTGTAAATAAGTAAACGTATATGAGGAATTATTCTAGACGGTAGAAATGACTAGCACTAACGTTAATCATCCAATTGGACACTTGGCTCATGCTCAAGCCTGTCGCATGACACAGCTGTTTCTTCTCTTCCTCACTCGGGTAGGGGTGATCCGAGTGACGGTGAAGCCAGGCTTTCAAAAAATCGGTGGTCTCCTTGGGAAGTTTTCCCCTCTTGCGTTGGGGACGGTCAACCAGTGTAGAGCTGGGGACAGTTTGGGGAGAGCGAGATGGGGAATTGGAGACGGCGATTGAAGGGGCGGAAGGCATCGAGGGAGAATATGAGGGATTCCCGGAGGGCAAAACGAAGTCAGAATTATGATTAGGGAAGGTCCACTCGCTCTTTATTCCTGCAGATAGAGACCTGCGATCGTGTTGACCCGAGATGCGAGCCGAGCCTGCATACATCTGTGCCTGTGACATGGGAGCGCTAAACGAAGCATGGCGTAAACCATCATCGTATTTAACGGCCGGACTGGATAATTGGCCCGGAGTAGAACTTGGCCGAATAATACCCGAAGGGGAATTATTCCAGCTGTCGTTCTCAGAGTAGGGGGTCAAGTTAGTGGGGCGCGAATATTCCGCGGAAGACAGAGGGGAACCAAAATTTGAAGACGAGAATGTCGAGCTAGAGGGTGTGGTTCCGTTCGACAAACCAGAGTGGGGGTAAGGCGAGTCATAAGAGTTTACACTGAAATTGAAATCAGTGGAGAGTCTCGGACGACCATTGGCTTTTTCATGTGCCTCCTCGTTCGTTGGGGGGAAAGTATATGAGGACAGGTTCCCAGGAGAGTAGGCCTGACGCAAGCTTGTCGGCGGATAAGGCGCATGGCGAATGCGGCTCTCTGAATGAAGAGTAGGCAATGATGCGCGACGGGCTTCGTGACGGCTGTCCTCAAACGTCGTAAAGATGGATGGGAGTTGAACTTTAGATTGGTCGATACCACCATCGGAGGATTTGTTGTCGTCTGTGCCAGTGGCAGACTGGCTAGAGGAATCCCAATCTAGATTACCTCTCAACTTTTTCGGCTGGGGCGAGTCTGCGGGAGTGGAGGCCCGCTTTTCCCCACGGGAGAGAATACTGCTATCGGTATCGGCGGTAGAGGTATTGGAGCTCGACATGCGTCGAGAGTCGTAATCAAGATCGCGGGCGTCGATGGGACTACAGAGAGGGAAAAAAAAAAAGTTAGATAAGTTTCGATCGGGGGTTGAGGTGGAGTCAATGAAACGAACATTACAGAAGGTGACGCCGACGGAGAGAGGTCGTGGAGAAATGAAATAGCGTCGCTGTCGCCCTTGGTATCCGTACCGCTAAGGGTTGAGTAGTACGTCAGTCACGACTGTTGTGTTAAAGCGCGATGTAGACATTTAAGGGAAAAAGAGACAGGGCAGCAGTGACAGCTGACAGCGGCTTATGCAATAGGCAGGGCGGGGGAATATGGAGAAGAGAACTTGAAGTCAGAAGACGGAACTCACAGAGCGTATTGGAGTTGGGCAACGTTGTAGCTGTTGAGCTGGTCCTGAGCCTGAGTGGTAGTATGCTCCGTAGGCATTTGGATAAGACAGGGGTTGGTTGGGGGAATGCTAGCAACCGGGGCTCGGGTGGCTTTTATGGATTTAGAAAAGAGGATAAAGATTTCCTGTGCAGGCTTTAGAAAGTGTGGGAAGTGAAGCTGGAGGAAGGAAGGAAATCCGAGTGTATACGGGAGCGAATAGGATAACTATAAGGATCTTCATCTCTGGATCATCTAGGAACCATACAATCGTCCACTCAAGCAATTATCAGCATGGACCCTGATTTTTCAATTTATCACAGATCTCGATATCCAGTGCACAGCTTGCGCCTTTCTCCTGGATCCCCGCTCAAAGTCTGCCACCAAAATGGCGTGTCTTGTCATCCTCAGTCACAACTCCCCGGTAGTCACCTCACTTGTGAACCAGACCCCGACATATCTCCCCTCAAATCAACCAATTCGCCTCTCCACGACCCAAACTGCGAACCAACCTCCCACACTCCCCTAAATGGTTAAATTCAACCCATCCGCTTTCATATCAAGGCACACCACAATGCGCGCGCGGACTATTTTTTTTTTTTTTTTTTTTTT
>MU150266.1:82566-218091 GCA_015584075.1 Collybia nuda
TTTTTTTCTCTCTTGCTGCTTTCTCTATCGTTCCTCCCCCCCCACCCATTACTAATAATACCTTTTATACCATTATGCACACCTGTTACCCCTCCAACTACACCACTTCCCTAATTTATTCCACCCAGCAACACACATCACCATCTGATCCTCTTACGGCACGACCAAACAAATTACAAGTCTTTTTTAAACTAGTCGTACATTTCCCTCCCAAGTAGATCGCTCAAGCAGGAACGCAAATCGTGATGTAACATGTCCAGAAACCCGATCACTGACTAACCACTGTCCCCTTCCCCTTCTTTTTGCCTTTGCCTAAAATACCTTGTAGTAAATGATGAGCTTTGCGCCGCTCCTTTTCGGTCACCTCCACCCCATCGAGCATTCGTATTCGAGGACAGGCTTTCATGATTAAACCCCGATACGCGAGTCGCCCGATATACGATTCGTCCGGAAGATCCCGCCGGAACTTGGAGTCTAACTCTGCCCACCCAGTCGCCGCTCGTTCACCTCTTCCGTCCTCATTACCCTCCGATGGCTGTAGCGCCCCAGGGACGTCCTTGACAAGGAGCGGTAAATACCAACCGAGCGTGCATGGATTCATCCTGTGAACAAAGAAGCAAAGACAAAGTTTAGCACAAACAAGAACAAGGTTCGGGCAAAACCTTATCAGCCATGGCAAGACGCCGGCACAGATTTTTTTTATTTAAAATAAAGGAAAAAAAAGGAAACAAAAGCATGAAAAAAAAAACGAACCTAAAATCCAGCATTTCCACATCAGGCATCCGTTGTAACAAGCGGATCAAAGGCTTGGTTCCTTTCAACCGAGATCCAATGATGGTCAGTTTCCTCAACCGCGTGAGGCCCTCGAGCGGCCGAGCATCTTCCAGGAAGTTGTAGTTCAGATTCAATACTCGTAGATTGGGTACAAGTTTTGACAAATCCTCGGGTAGCGCGGTCAACCGGCAGGCCGCCAATTCGAGGTAGAGCAAGTTGTAGCATGATTCTTTCAAAAATCCATCGTTCAGGGGATTGCCTGCATGGTCAGGTCCAAGCATTAGAATTTCGTTCCATTCCGGAGCATAAAAAGAAAACTTTGGTGATGGGAAAATACCCATGCGAAAAAAAGGACAGGATGAACGTACCAGAGAGGTACAGACGCTTCACATCGCGAACATCGCGGGTCAAAAGGTTACTAAAGTCCACTATAATCAGCACCACAATCAGATCATCATTGAGGATAAAGTAAACCTACAGTCCACCACGTCCGCTCTGATTCCGCAGGCTGAGGTTTTCCAGCTTAGTCAAGCGGTCTACCTTTACGAGAGTGGAGAGCGAATTATTATCCGCATAGAGCGTGCGAAGATTAGGCATCCCCACTACTTGGAGCTGGTGCAGGCGATTTCCACTGACGCGGAGGATTCGCAACTTAGGCATAGATCCGTCTCCCTCCAACTCCCCTGCTTCATTATTATCTGCGCAGGGAAGAAAATAAAAATGCAAATGCAAAGTCAAATACCGCCGCCGGGAAATTCTTGAGTTTCGAAGGATTCCATTTCGACTGTTGTTGATCACGTACCTATGTTTAATGCAATGAGTGCTTGTAGTGATGCCAGCCCGCGAATCTTGTTTAGGCGATTCCGGCTCATGTTCAACATCTCTAGTCGGGTCCTGAGAAAAAGTTTAACATTCCACAAGGTTCAACGTGGGAGTAGAGAAATTACACGGACCATCGGTACTGGGTAAGATCAATGGATTGTATTGAATTATCCTGCAGGCTGAGTTTCACGAGACCATCCATGCGTTGCAAGCCATCGATAGATGTTATTTTATTCCCGTCGGCCTTCAGCTCCCGCAGATGCCGTAGGCATGCTAACTCTGCAAGACCTCCATGAGTTGACACTAACGATAAAAAGAATACAACACCCACGACGCAGGGACTCTACATCATTTCGGCTGATATCCAGATTTTCCAAATTGAGGAGATGACTATACGAGGTTATTCCAGTGAGCCTGAAAAACAGGGTCGGGCCAGTCAATAAATTTGAAGGATAACAAAGAATGAGGCTTGGCGATGCACGGAATATCACAAGAATGTACCCACATATTTGATGCGACAGATAACGTCCTCACTGTCCCGGGTACCCCACTTAGCCAAGCCAATTGATTCGAAGTCCTATTGAAGATGGTGAAGTCAGTGCCGAGACCACGTTTCCGGTGTTCAAAACATAAAAACGTACAAACTTAAAGCGTCCAGCCGCGGGAGAAATTCCTTAAGCCTTGCCACGCTCTCCAATTTCTTGTTTGATAAGTCAATAGAACTGAGCTCGTCCCAATGAGGCACAAAGGGTTGCACATCGGTGATGACTTCAACAAGCCGGTCATGAGCCACCCCAAACGAACACTCGGTTAAGAATGTCGCATTCGCATGGTTTCCGTCCCCCGCAAAAGACAAGCGATGGGTCCGGGATCTAGAGAATATTCGGCGCGAGGCATCATCAGAGTTGGCACTACTTGGATGCCTAGAAGGCAATGCTTGAAGCTCCTCCGGTCGACCAGAGCTACTGCTGGTTTTGGAGGGGGACTCATCAAAGTCTAACGGATTGTAGTGAGATGGTAGCCCAAATTAGATGTGCGGCTCACTGACCAGGATCTTCCAAAGCGTTCATCATCCGAGCTATCCGCTTTGACCTTACAGACTGGACAATGCCATTAGCTGTGCTCATCCCGGCCATCATAGACGTGTCGGTACCCGCGATCCCATCTTCAGCCGATGTTTGACTTAGGCCTTGTATAGGACCTTCCCGTTTTCCGTCAGAAAAACTGACAGAGCGACGATGCCCCTTGGAATAGGATGGAGTTTGGTAGTTTCGACGACTAGGATCCTTGAGAGCGGAAGTGGGTGTTGTTGCCTGACTCTTCAGAGCAGAACGGACAACCGGTGTCGCTGCAGAGGTCGGCAAGGAATTACCGCGATAAGGAGTGTTGAAAGAAGGGAGAGGAGTTGGTAGTTGAGTCGAAGGTTGAAGGGGGCTATATTGTTCCGACAGTGAGATAGAACGGTGCAAAGCGTCATCGGAATCATAATCAACCTCGTGTATATCGGTACCAGCGACAGCTTCATCATCATCATCTGAATCCGTTGTCTGGTCGTCATCATCAATCATCTCAGTATTCACTCCGGTCATCACATCAACTACGAGGGCTGATGGATCATCCGTTGAAAAGCTGGTAAGCTCTATCTCTTCTTCGTCGTCGGTTTCTGACTGCTCATCGATTCGGCTCATTTCCCCAGGGTGATCCAAACGTTCAGAAACATCCAAGGAAAGGTGTCCACTTTCTCTGCCTCTTGAATCGTCTCGCAAACTTTCAATATCTCCAAAAGGATCCTCTGACATATCTTCGGGTGGAATATAGTCATCGAGTCCGCCGCCGACCCCAGTTGCCTGTGCAGTGTTCTTCACCCATTTCATCATCACTTTATCGAACAACATGTCACCAAGCCTATCAGGAAGTTGGGGCAGATCCGTTGGGGCAATTGTCCTGATATGAGCCGGACCAGGATGCTTTACAAACGACGGAGCACTCCCAGAAGTGAGGGTAGTCCCAGAGGCAGTACTCGAAGAAACAAATCTATTAAGATCTTCATTGGTGCCGGCCCGTAAAGAAGATGAAGGGTAAGATGGGGGTGCGAGACTAGAGGGCGCAGGCAAATGTGACACAGTTCCTGAGATCAGTGGTACACCATCCCCATGATCCTGGATGGTCGACCGGTCTTGGACGGAGAGATTAGATACTTGATGAACGAGATTGTCTTTAATTTCATTTGAGGATGGGGTACGATGCACAATCTTTCGAGGAGTTGATTTTCCCCGGGATGTGTTCGATCTTATGGACAATGATCTCTTATAATCAACACTGTGCTGACCCAATTCTCCTACACCTGGAGGAGAGGATGGCGGGAGGTGGGCAGATAGGGCGTCAGGGGAGGGTGAACGTGAAAATGAAATAAACTTGTCATCAGCTTGTGAGGTAGTAGACGAAACGTCCGTTTCCCCGGAGAATAAACGTTTTTGACCTTTCATATCGCTCTTGATCTGGGCCATTAACGCAGCAGCTTGCTGGCGATAAGTTAACGAAGAGTAAGACTCTCCTTTCGGGGTTGTTGACTCTGAAGACAGATTAGAGTTGGAACCAGGAATAGCAAGATGAGATGGCCGACGGCGAACTTA
The DNA here is from genome assembly GCA_015584075.1 of Collybia nuda. Classification (NCBI taxonomy): domain Eukaryota; kingdom Fungi; phylum Basidiomycota; class Agaricomycetes; order Agaricales; family Clitocybaceae; genus Collybia; species Collybia nuda. Next base: position 86,796 of record MU150266.1, read on the forward strand.
TAAAAAGAAGGAAGTGAGACAAGAAAGCGAGGTGTGAAGTGTTAGATAAATACCAGGAGGTTGTTGCTCTGAGTTACCGTGTTGCGCGGGCGAATCTTCTTGAGAGCTTGCTACTGTAGAGATGGTTGAAAAGTCTCTCGCCTGCTTTATTTGCTGCATGAGAGACCGAGATTCGCCAACGTAGTCTTTGATTTGAACTCGGGGACGAGCTATGGAGGCTCCGGCCCCAGCACCCTCGCCATAGAAGTCACTACGCGGGCTTAGTTTCACGCGCTTTGTACTTCGCAGATGTGACATGCCAGCAGAACCTGATACCTCAGAAACGCGAGAGAGGCCGTGGCTGAAATTTGTAGGAGAAGGCGTAGACCCCGTTCCAGACGGGGTATTTATAGCGATGGAGTCCACCATAGCAGACAAATGTTCGCGTGTATATGTGTCGTACTGGAATTGAAATAGGCGGAGGCGGGGATCAGTCACGGGGGGAACGTCGGTCGGCGCAAAGGGCGGATTCGGTGTGCTATGTGCTTGGGGAAACGCCCCACTAATGCCGTTGTTGGGGTTCAGTGATGGCTCTCTGGGAACGGCAAATGTAAATTGACAAGCTATGCTCGCCTTGCGTCCATGGAAAGATGCCATATCCGCCATATCTGTTTCGATTATTTCATCTTCACCAACACTGTGCTCCAACTGAGCCTGTGATGTAGGTGGCATTACAGTAGCCACCATCGGTTGAGATATAGTATTATATGCCTCTGGTGGTGAAGGAGGCTCGAACATTCGCTCAAGAGGCATGGGACTAAAGAAATCCTTTATGATACCCTTCTTTTGGCGACCTGGTGTCTTGGGTAACAGTGGTACATTCTGCACATCGTCCCTAATCAAGAATGTTCCCACTGGCACAGGAGATAGTTCCCTAGAAGCCTCGTTGTCTTTTTCATCATCGTTGGTGTGAATGTATGTAGGGAGAGCGGTAGTTAGTGAAATAGAACGTGTGCCATAGGTTAGGTTGTCGTCGTCGCTCGCATCACCATCGAGTTCAATCCATTCGTCTTGCAATTCTTCTGTTTGCCAAGCGGGTGGGGAGTGTGGCGAAGCCTCCTGCATCGTCTGCCACGATGAGCAAGACTTGAGTCCACTGTCACGGTCGATGAACCCGAAACGAACCTGTTGATGGTTGTGAATTCCCACGTGACCGTTACACCTTCCGTGTTTGTCCTCGCATCATCCAGTTCCATCCAACTTAGTAGTCCATTCCCCGAACCTCGAGAACGATTACTATTAACTAACCCCTCATTTAGTACTAATACCTGACCAATACCTACACACCCGAATTCAAACCCATATGACACCCTTCCGATGGCTATTCTTTTGATTGATGGTGCGAAACTTAAATCGAACAAAACCAAATCGAGGCCAAATGTGGATTTTCGGACTTGGGTCGAAAGGTGACGGGGGGGGCGATTAGTTATTCATCTCTCAAGTTAGGTGAGTTCGTTCGGGACTTATGTTCACGTAAGTGTATTGTATATTCTTGTCGTTGAATATCTGTCAGGATCATCATTATTCTAGACAGGCTTCGTACTGCTAGATCGATTGATATATCTTCAACTATGTCAAAGGTTATTTGAATTTCATCATAACCGCCCTCAGAGGGCTTCAAAATGACACACTTCACACTAATTATACCTACTCATACGACCAGACATTCTCGTAACATTAAGACCCAGTCGAAGACCAACTATAGTTGCGTTCTCCTTTTTATGTACATCTGTACATGGTAAATCACTGCCACCATCTAGTATTTACTAGAGCTCTTATGCTATTCATGGTTAATCCAATAATTATTTTATTAAGGAGTTATGTCTCCTGGTTCAATCAAACACCCCCTCATGGAATTCACGAATCAGTCAAAGTACGTTTCACTCAGCCTCATATTGAATTAACTTCTCCTTACTCTGAGCTATAACGCCTAACCCTCCCCAGATTCTATGGTAAAGCCTGATAAATTCAGTGCAGGAAATGTGCAAAAACCTCATCGTCACTTCTTCCATGTTGGCATAGGTTAGAAGACTTCATTTCCCGGTCGGAAACAGTAGCGGAAGCCAAAAAAAAAAACACCTGCACAAGCTACCCAAGGTGTCCCTGTTTTGTATTCCATATGGAATGACGGACCCATAACATCAAATCACTATATAAATTACTTTGCATTGCGAGGATTACACAGGTATGAATCAGATTACAGCGTCGCCGAAAGCGTAAGTTTTTAGAACCGTCAAATCTCCAATTTTGGGCATCACACAATCTATCATTGTATCAAATCTCTGCTAGGATCCCGGTCGCTAATTCATGAACTTAATGGTCAAACGTCGTCGCTTCGCTTAAAACTCCCATCACCAACTCAGTACTCAGCCCGCAGGTGCCAGAAATAAGATCTACCGCTCAAATAATCATTGACACTTTGTCGCAATTGTGTACATAACTCCACTGGGACTTTTGACCACAAAACCATCTATTTTTCCGGCTTGCTTGGACAATCTTCATCACTCGCTCGTGGTTCGCTTCGGGTTCACTGACGAAGAATTTGGCAGTCCCTCCCTCGGCTGTCCGAGGCACACTCTAAAATACGACTATAACTTTTGGCCAAAACGAGTACGCTGAACGGGAGTTACAGGAATATTCAAGGGAAGATTTCGATCTCGCCGAGTTCGAGATTGTCCGTGTGGTCATTTTCATTGACATCTCAAACACTCTTGCTGCTCCGGCACAGACCTGAACTTCAATCACTTGTTTATCAAGGTGACTGGCTAAGCGATGTCACTTCTGCACCTACCCATAGAGCAGAGATACGCAAGCTTTACTCCTTACCAACTACTCCAGCGGCCCCTATGCATATACCAGCTAAAAATTCAAACCCAGGACGGCATAATGAGTCCCCGCGCGCTGGCAGAATGTGTTATGTCTACTCCCTTTTGGGATAAACAATCTATATTATTTAACTCGCTGGGAATGCAAATATCTATAACTCATTTTAATATGGCCGCTTTTTGTCGAATGCACCGTGCTAGTTTACGAGATCTACAGGATCCAAGGAAACGCACAGCCCTGCAGTGGAGTGTTTCATCTGTATTCCTCGTCAATGACCTCACGCTCATTAATACTAATTAGCTCGATTTCGCACCCATCACGGAATCCAGTCGCATCAGTTGTTCGTGGACTGGGCAACGGCACAGCCTCCCCAGAAATTGGAGGGCCTATCGTCCTTTTGATCAACACGAGTACTTCGAAGCGAACGTATCGAGAAATGCGAGCACCACGTCTCACACTCCCCAAATGTGCTTGCATCACGAATTTCTACGGCAGATGGCTACAAAGGTGACACATGAACCTGGTTAGTGATTTCTTACCCACGCCGGATTTGTATGATACCTGATATACCGATGCGCGGTCTTCAAAAGATTAGGTTGAACACCCCGAAACTACTCGAGGCCCCGTACTTGTCGCTCGAGAACCGACCCGCCAACAAAATCCGGTGATGCAGAGGACCTAGGCGGCGAAGCGGTGGCAAGTTCAGACCACAAAGCAAACAGTATTGACCCCATTTTGTGTCCGTGGCGAGGTCAAATCTAGAGTATCTCTGGGATGATCTCAGATGGCCATAGATTCGGTCAGTCGCCGAGAGTCAGATGATTGACCATCCATGTGTGTTAAACGAAGAAGTTACCGGAAGCTGGGCTCAGCCAAACAATCGGGCTTTAGATCGTCAATCCATGTACCTGAGATCTGGAAAGATCTTTCCCAATATGGTCGTTTGCTTGCTAAATTTGGTCGCCATTGGCAGAAGGGTGGCAATAGGAGCGCTTCGACGTGATGCATTTGATTGATTTCTCCACGTTTACTCCCTAAACATCAAATCTCTAAACCTTGCTTTGTTATTATTGATAGCGCCTAGTGATTTATTCCGCGGCTGAAAGACTCGTTCAAATCCCCAGAATCAAAAAATAGACCACACAAGAAATTTATCCCATGGATCGAAGCAATAATTAAAATGCCGTAAAGATGGTGCAGACCGGCATTCGAGGAACTTATTATTTTATGTAACTGTCAATAATATATGTAATATTGGCGCTCTAGGTTGGATCGCGATAGTTGATTCTCTAAAATAGTCTTGATTCTACTGTTACCACTATGAAGGTGTATAATGAAATTGATAACGATGCACGGGAGACTCGATGATGCAATGCTGAGGAGTGATATACGCAGAATTGAATTATTGTGAGGGAAGGAGGAAGGAGTCCGAAAATCTCAAGGTCCAAGTTCATTCACTTGCAACATTGTCAAGACATGTTGATGTGTGAATGGCCGATGTGTACGGCCCATTAGCCTGGTGAGCGAGAGTAGCTGCGCGCTAGGATGTATTCTCTGTAGCAGATCTTGAGATTGTCGAGAATGTCATCCACACATCGAATTGAGTGAAATTTCGCGAAATCGAACGTGGTTCTGGTTTTCGATGCGGCGCATCAAGTGTTTTTCGAAATCGAACATGCTAGGATCTGCTTCCAAAGACGCTCTATCATCTTCGATCAGGTCGCTCTTCCCAGGAAGGATCCAAGGCGAGGACGAATACGACGAACTACGCGGAGGTGGTGAGAGCACCCTGTGTTTCCATGCTCGGGTAGGGGAGTGATTGGACGGCGAGATGAGCGATCGGACCGGTGTCGAGGGTGACATGCCTGAAATTTTCGTTTTGGTGTCAGTTTTGCTGGAAGAGACGAGAGGAATAGGCGATATATCATCATCTTCTAACCGACAAAGTGATGCACATCCATTCATTGTATTGGAAACAGATAATATCGAGGGTGTTTGTGGAGTTACCCCTGAATGCAAGGTAATGAGCGATGGTCTATGGGTCCGGAAGGCAGGAGGATGACTACGCGCGGGGAAAGGGGGGAAAGGATACAGAAATGGTTCCGGCTCCCGAGGTTCTCGAAGGCCGAGGGTGTATGTTGGAGGCGATGGAAATTCGGAAATGATGGGAGACATTTCGAAGAGTAGCTCTGGTGACATTGGGCGTCGGATGGGTGAGCTGGTTGATACGAGCGGTCGGCGTCGACTCGGAATTTCTATGGGTGTAGATGGCCTATTATGGATAGCATGGTGTAGGTTTTTGACGGCAGAGGGAATAGAGTGTTCCATTTTTGAATGCGGCTGGCAGAGAGCTAGGTGAGTGGCATATAGGCGTTGTGATCGGAGGTACTCACCATGAGTAGTTGATAGCCTAGTACGATCCTGGAAAACTGACCTTTTCTGGTCAGGCTCGCCTCCACGCAACACAACACCGCCCCAGACTCCTGTTCCGCAAAGTCAGGTTATACGTTGCTTGAGATTTGTGACGGTCAGATAGTGGGAGAATAGAAGACGAAACGCCCACCTAGGGTATAATTTTGAAATTCAAGCCAGCCTGGCAATGGAAGTGTCAATCAACTGATTCCACGTCTTGGACTTCGTTCGATTCTGCGGACCGTACTATGTCCTTCAAGAACGATCTTGTTTTCTGGCACTAATGTTGTGTAAGAGTTAATAGATTAATAGTCAAGACACGTCTGAATGCTTTATATTGCAGTATAAGCAGGATTTGTTTTCACTAACGTTTTAAATCAGGTTGAAGCCCGAATAATGAATTTCAATACCTCCGCTTTTTCTTCCGCTCACGTGAGAGCATGTGACGTCAGTTATTTTTCTTTTCTACATAGTACATCATGAATGGAAACAGAACCCCAACTGATTATAAGAATGAATGGATAGTTATAGGGAACAAAGCAGTTTCAAGTAATGGACCTGGGGCAGCTTCCTAGAAATTTCAATGAACCTAGTATCATCGTACGGAATCGGATACGGAACGATCTCAAACCCCGACAACCAATCACGTAACCGCATGAGACTGAATCACCTTGAATGATGTCATTGAGGGTATCCTCTGGCCACAATCCGAATCTCGTTTTCCTCCCCTCTGCACTCAACCACCATGTCTTCTTACTCAGTATATGTTTGGCCCCTCTCCATCTATTGACTTTAGCAAATTCTGACTCAATATTAGGTATCTGGGATCGCCCCTACAACGACCGAAGCTCATCTTCATGACTTCTTTACGTATGTGTAGTCCTCTTTTTTTTTTCACCTACTCACACCAATCGCATAGCTTTTGCGGGAAGTGCGTCTCGATCCCTACCTTTCGGATTGACTATTATTCATCTCATCGCGGCAGAATAAAGGCCCTTGATTTCAAGGAGAAAACGGCCACAATACACTTCGAGAAACCTTCCGCAGCTAAGACGGCTCTGATGGTAAGTGGAACCATCCCTTTCAAAAACGCGATTACGATCGACACATAAAAATTTAGCTGAATGGCGGAACTTTGGATGGTGCCACCCTGGATGTTACATCGGACACGGTACATGAAGATGAAGATACGTCAAGGGAAGGCCACCCGATTGATCAGTCTGATAAACCTAGAGCTGGAAGTACGATCCAGACAACTATTGTCTGTTGTTTGGATTAAATGTACTAACATAACATCCAGTTGCTGCAGAATACCTTGCCAAGGGTTATGTGCTTTCGGATAACATTCTCGAACGTGCTATTGAGATTGACAGTGAGGAATAACCTCTGATTAAGTATCAAGAGGATCTATTGTTCATGTGTTTTAGATAAACAGGGAATCTCAAAGCGCTTCCTGAATTATTTCCATTCACTAGATGCTTCTCTTGGTTCTCGCGCCTTAGGACCAGATCAAACAATTTCGGGAAAAATGCAATCCACTGTTCAGGCCGCCACAGAGCAGGCGAAGACCATGGATGAGCAGAAAGGCATTTCCAAGGCCGCCAACGATGTATGTCTTCTTTTTACTCCATTTTATGTATTTATTGATGTAATACGTTCAAGTATTATGCCAAAGCAATTACTTCTCCCCTCGGCCAGAAAGTCCGCGCATTCTATACCTCTACATCCAAACAGGTTGTAGATATACATGAGGAAGCTCGCCGTATTGCTGCTGAACGGAAATCTGCGATGCCGACGGCAGAGGGGGATAGATCTGCCCCTGCCCAACTTGATGACCCGCCCAAGCCAGTAACACAATCAGCCCCGACTGTGGTTTGAGCCTGGAAGGAACGAATCAACATGTTCCAAGGGACAAAGAGAGTATTTTGGTTATCTTGGTAGGATATTTTACTCTTATTACTCACTTATGAGTTGCAAATATGTGCTAGCATAGTATTTTTCTCATCGTTTAATTGTCGCGGCGATAACATAGCTATAACATTGTCGAGATCTTTATCGGACCATCTCGCAATTTATGTTTCTTGTCCCTCTTGATGATGATTTGGGGATAAATTTGGTCTATCAAGAATAGAAACCCACGAGTATCCAAGCATTGACCACTGCCGGCAAATTACCCTAGGTTTGGATTTGAACGTGTCTATCGGCCGTGCAAGACTATCTCTCGGCCGACGGTATGTGTCGGGACCCAGGATTGTTCACAAGTCATCAAAAGGTTCAATTTGATACCGTCGGAACATCTTCCCGAGAGCCACTTATATATTCGGCCGTACTCAAACTCGTTACGCGTTTCTGGATAATATACGCTGCACAACGTCGTCTACATCCAAGTCCATGACACTGTCTCAACAACCTAAGCCCAGCCCCGACTCACCGGATGCCTCCGGCTGGTCGGCTTCCCTCTACAACAAATCAGCACCGTTTGTGTACTCGCCAGCCTTCACAGCGCCCGTTCTTGAGCTCCTAGCGGCGCAACCTGGGGAAAGAATAGTTGATTTCGGATGTGGGAGTGGGGAAGTCACGCTAGAAATCAAACGGATCGTGGAGCAGAGTGAAGGAGGGGTGGTTGTTGGGGTCGATTATAGCGAAAGCATGGTGAGCCTCAAGCACTGGTATCCAGGCCACAAAATTCAGAGCGCACATTGAAGATTACTCAAGCTAAAATTAATGGTCTCCAATATGCATACGTCGCGGACATCCAGGTTCCTGATCCAATGCGAGACATTCCCGAAGCCCAAGAGAAATTCGACGTTGTATTCAGCAACGCGGCGTTACATTGGTGCAAAGGTAACCCCGCAGGGGTCCTTGCCAACGCGAAAAGTGTGTTGAAGAAAGGTGGGCGCCTAGTCGGAGAGATGGGAGGTTTCATGAATTGTATAGGTCAGGATTACCGACTCCCGGTAGTTGTTCAAGGCTCGTTTTAAAACTTCACTCAAGGTGTTAGGGCTGCCTTACACCATGTCCTTCGAAAACGCGATCACGATCCCGTTTCGCGCGACCCCTGGTATTTCCCATCGATGGAGGATTATGTGAAGGTGCGAGTTGATACTGTGTAAAGGGAAAGGCAGCCTAACTCATCGATTAATTCAGCTCTTGGTTACTGCCTCCTTTGAGCCTGTACATCTTTCCCTTACACCTCGATTGACACCTCTTCCGGCGGGACTTCGTGGTTGGTTGCAGGTGTTTGCACGGAATACGTTTTTCTCCGGGTTTCCAGAGGAAGAAGCTCAGTTGATGATGGATGAGGTGGAAGAAATATGTCGAGTGGATTGTCAGGATGCGAGCGGGAAGTGGGCCATGGTATACATGAGACTTCGATTCTGTGCTATTCTGAAGTAAATGAATTGGACTTTGTTTTCTGTTTTTTTTTTTTTGCTTGACGGTTGTTGTGCAAAACGAAATGGAAACGTGGCATCAAGATCAAACTGTGATCCTGAAGAATCCCTCACCGACTAAACCATGCCTCTCGTGTGATATATCCCGAATCAATTTTTTCCATTCGTACACTCCCCGTCATGTCGCTGCGCAAGAAAGTCAAGCCCGGCGAGCCGCCAAGTGACACCTCAGGAAATGGCACACTTACCATGGATAACAACACAAACAAGGATCTGGGTTTAACCCCATCCCAGGCGGTCCCTGTCCTATTTGATTACCATACGGTAATGTCATGGAAATTATGACACACTAAGTTATCTCACTTCCGAAATACAGGCCTTAACCATGGTACTAGGCGGCTGTTGCACGTATGTACGAAACCCGTCAAACCCATCTGTGAATACTGAACGGGCCGAAACAAAATAGGAATGTCTGGGCGTATGAGCAATTGCTCTTGATGAACCCTAGGATTGGTATAATCACTTCTCTGTACTATATCTTAAATTTAACTAATTAACCTGTTGTCAGGCTCTGCCCTTACCTTTTCACAAATGCTCTTTATTACCGCACAGTCCCTCCCCTCATTCCTCACATTCAAACCACACTCTTACGTTCCGCGCTTAAAACCGCGACAGGTTCCACTCAAACAATGGGCAATCCAGGTACTCACGTTGACCACAGGTTCCTTGTTGAATAATTGGGCCTTTGCGTATCAAGTACCCTTGACGGTACTCATTGTATTTCGTTCTGCGGGTAAGGGTTCAGCCTTCAAAATCACTACGGACGTTTCAATTTATCTGTCTCTAGGTCTAGCTGTCTCCATGCTTTTTGGGTTCATATTTCTTAGAAAGACTTACTCAGTGGTACAAATTGTAAGACCATTCTGAGTGTTTAAAGTTCATAACTTTTGATCAAAACATCCGCGTTTTAGATATCAGTGCTTCTTGTTTCAACTGGCGTCATCCTCGCAACTTTGTCGAGGCCACCTCCAGTTTCATCGGTGCCCGAGCAATCTTTGATTCAATCCTCGGAAGCTCTGCAAAAATACATGATCGGAATAACTATGCTGATCGTTTCACTTTTTTTGACGGGCCTATTGGGTTTGTTGCAAGAGAAGACCTACCAAAAATATGGACCGTGTTGGAAGGAAGGCGTATTCTATACGGTTCGTATCCCATCTTTCCGACCTCACCATATCCTCAAGCTCTCTGGTTCTATAGCACTTCTTGTCTCTCCCAATATTCTTGTTCCTCATTCCGGATGTCAGGCAGGGTTTTTCTAGTCTTTCAGATGCTACATCGACTTCACCCGCCATAGTTTCCTATCTGATTTTGGGGGGGAATTTAATCTCACAATTGATTTGTGTGTCAGGCGTAAATCGTTTATCATCGGTATGTAATACATGCTTGCAAATTCAAATCTATACCAACAATTTGAGTGTACTTTAGCAAGTATCTTCTGTCTCGACAAACCTTGTTTTAACAACGAGGAAAGCAATGAGTCTCTGTTTCAGTGTTTGGTGGTTTGGGAATGGATGGAATACCCAGCTAGGCATTGGGGCTGCGGGTGTATTTGCAGGCAGTCTGATGTTTACACTTGTTGGCGAGACGCAAAAAAATGCCAAACAGGAATGAAGTTCGTTACAGTAGTGGGATGATGAACAACTTAGGTGGATGAATTTCTAAACCACGAAAGCCAGCGTTCAACAAGGGTTCCCGACACTTCCCCATACTGCTTTCCACCCAGAATAATTAATTCTTAATCGGCACTGGTGGAGTGGACCCTCTGCCTGTGTGCTGCCTGCCAAACCATTCTTGGACAATATACACCATAAATGGAAGCAGATGGTGTAATTTCTATGAACAAGGTGCCATATCACTACTGATACTTATGTATCAAGGTAAGGATTGGAAAGGAGGTCGATTTGCAGCTCATTAACGAAAAGTACTATCTGAGCTTGAGGGGACACATGCAACACCGAGGAGCCCTGCCTTTTGTGTTCTTGGTAAAAATAAGGGGGAGAACCTATTGTCAGTTTCTCCGCTATTCTCCCTGTATCATGTTAGACACCCTCCCTCGACTTTTGATTGCTGCGCCTACACATACCTTGCGTAACGGAAACAAGTTCCTGCTCAACCATTGAGCTATGAATGGTGAGTTTGATTCTATCATGTTAAGAAATTCTCTTCCATATTCTGGCACCTTGATTTCGAAGCCAGCTATCGAGTGGCCAGCCGCATCTTCTATCCAAAATTCGAACATTTCCCCCACTTTCGCTCTCCATGTATGAATGTCAGTTCTATTTCCACCTCCCACTATATATATTTTCGTAACTTGAAAATAGTGCGAATCCGTGGCAGACAAAATTCAGCATACCTCCCCCCAACTTTGTTAAGAAGGAGAAAGGACGATGACATCTTTTCAAACGATTACCGAAGTAAAAACAATGAAAACTGAGATAAAAAGGATTACATTCGTGAAATATACAACTTAAACCGTATTCATACTCTTAAATTCTCGTGGTGAAGAGCTCCCTGTGGGCCCTCCCAGATGATAAAACTTCCCGGATGCATCAGGAGAAGGTTGGCCATCATCTATACGCGATTCCACATCCTTCCTTATGTGTAATTGAATACTGTTGTGGGTCCTTGAGCGAGGTGTCATGGAAGATGTCTGAACTTCCCCAGCCATCCATATCGCGTCGGACCGCTGTTAGGTGATCAGCTATTAGTGGTGCCAAATTATGCATCATGAAGAGGCAACGCACTTGAACTTCGTTCGAGCCGACCAATCCTCTAAGGCCGTGGCGCGACATAAGAGTGTCCATAAGGGTCTGTCTAATATCAGGAAACCACAGGCCAACGAATTTTTTTTTTAAAAACTGACATTGCTATACACGCGACCAATGGGAATCCCAAGCATTCCGAAAAAGTGGGTCCCCGGCATAGTAAGAAAGAATATAAGAGAAAGGATGGAGAAAATGCCACAGAGCAGACCTAGAAATTTTAATCGGTCAGTCGTAACGACTATTAAAGAAGTCCGATAGCCTCACCAGTTTGGATGGCAGCTCTGATGATCCTATTTATTATGGTATCGGACCTGTGGAACCCTGTACGTGAACGCGAAAGGACATAAGAAAGGATACCTGTAATATACGTCCGAATATTTGTCAGTGGTCTGAAAGATAGTACCCTTGAGAGAAGAATTACCAGTGATCACAGCATCCACCCCTACTTCAAAGCACTGCCAAACGGCGATAAGGGGTTGTAGGTGAGTAACCGTTGCACGACTGTTAATCAGGTTCTTGAGCCATATTCAAGGTTAATCATGGTAAAACGCACGACGTGACCTGCCAAACAAAGATCCCACAAACGGTCCCCATGATCAACGCTACCACAGAGAGGACAACGATAGCGCAGTAGATAATTTTACTTTTGGTGAGACGGAAAATTCTTAAAGAGAAAAAATTAAAAACAGAGTGATGTGGTTTGTCGATGCCAAATCACCTGTACCCAAGAAAACACTGAGTCAAGAAAGCGGCAGCCGAAGTGGCTATCACTGTGAACGGATAAGGCCATGCGGTATCTATATCTCGAATTAACAACCAATACACGCTGGAGGAGTGTTGAAATCATACTGTGGATTGCCTGAGGGTTGGCGTGATTTGTTATACTTTATGGGAAGCCCATCAGAAACACTTCTTGGTTGCGCCTGGGGGTATATACATACTAATAAACCCATGCCATGTAAATCACCCTTCAATGAAATGTGAGTGACTCGAACAAACGCAAAAAAAATGTGTGCTCTACGCACGATGCGCTATGGAATGTATCCAGTGCAAACATTGAGAAAACGGTCATTCTATAGTACCAAAGATGGTCAGTGATAACCCTTTTGGTCAGTTGGTTGTTCATACTTGATCCAACGGGGGTCGTTAAATTCTGGGTGGTTTTATTTAGCATGAAGGTGTTCGTGTCTGGAGGTGAAGAGCGAACAGGAACTCACTTGTATTGCGATACAAGGCATACTGGTGCGTTACTACTCCATATAAATACGTGTTGACTACGCCGCTGCACGCTAAGATTTTGACTATTAGAGAAGAAATGGCTCGAGAAACGCACAGAAAATTCCGATCAACAGAACACCTTAAACCAACTTGTGAGTACTAATCTAGGACTTGGCCGAGGAAGAAATCGGAGCTCACCAAGAGACTTGTCAAAGACGCCCATGTAATGATAGGGCAAGTGGAAAACACGGTTGCAGAAAGCACTTGCGAGATCACATCATTTTATGGATTCTGAGGCAGACTGTAGGGTCTTTGGGACCTGGTCATGGATTCCCAATATTGGAAGGTCTCAATGAAAGACCGACAGACGATCGTGTTTCCAGGGGTACCGAGTCTTCCGAATGGCAAAATAGGTAACTGATCTAATATCAGCCCTAGTCACTTCGCCCACAATCAATATACTCCCTCGACGCCACCTTTCATTTAGTTAGATCCAGGGCAGATCAGCAATGAGTGGCGGGAGTCAGGTTGGTTGATTTGGATCGAAAAAACACAAGATTTAGGAGAGTCTGCATAACCAGGACCTGAAATATTTCCGTAGGCGTGGCAAAATCTTAGCATATTTTGATATAGGAATGCCAACCAAAAGAAGGGTCATAAGTTTTGCGAAGACATTCACCTCCAGGACATCAAGGGTGCCATGACCTCCGCATCGACTGGTCCAGGTCATCACGCTGGGTGTCAAGCCGTGGAAGGTAAAGTTTCCGCGAAGCTCCGATTGTACCGTGTTCACAATAACGTCTTTGTTTTGTTTGAAGTGAAGGAGTTCTTTTTATGCCATGGTGAGTAAGATATCATTAAAATTCCTGGCTGACCTACTACGTTTAATGCTTGAACGGAATATTTAATACAAGAATGCGCTCAATTTAGCTTCTGGTGTAGAGTGGAGGTGCAAATCGATGATAGCTGTAAAACAATCTGGCCAATGTGACAATATCAGGGATAACCCAGGGTTAGGTGCCCAGGTTGACCTGCAGTACAATTATACGAGAATGGTGCAATTATGACTTCGTTCGCATGCTCACGAGAGTATAGTTCGTTTTATTTCAACTTCCTGAAGACAGAAGTATGTATTTGTCACGATGTTCTGGTGTCTTGTAGCGGCAAATTCTACAGTGGTCACAGTTCCGGCAAAGTAATCTCATAAATCATATTGATAAGGCCTTTTCATGCTTTGAGAACTCTGAAACGTGAGTCCCCGGGCTGGCCCTGGAACCAAGTAACTTCTTTGACGAGTCAGGGGAAGGGGCGCTCGTTCCCTCATCATTACCTATCTGAGCATCTGTGTAGATCTCTTTCCGGATGTGAAGCTGTATGCTGTTGTGCGATGCTTGCCTATTTCGCATAGTTATAGCCTGTGTGTCGTGAACAATCCAGATTGCATCCGACTGCTATTGACGTAAAACAAAGTTAACTTCAATTTATTCGAGAGGATGAAAGCAACAGACCCTCGTTTCCCTTGTGCCCTTGAAAAGCCCTCTTAGTTCGTGTCGTGCCAAAAGAGTGTCCATGAGAGTCTGTAAAGTACAACGGCTTCTTAGCTATGCAAGTCACGTAGGAAAATGGGGTGCTATACTGACGTTGGTGTAAACACGACTGATAGGAATTCCAAACGTCCCAAAGAAATGCGTCATTGGGCTTTTCAGGAAGAACACCAGCGACAGAATCGAGAAGATACCGCTGAAGAGTCCTTTGCGAGAATCAGTTGAACAAGTAGATAATTTGTAGGCTGTTGAAAAATACCGGTTTGTATGGATGCTCTTATCAGCCGATTGATCACAGTGTCAGAGTTATGGAACCCGGTACGTGACCCAGATAAGACATAGGTGAGAATTCCTGGTTGATGTAAAACATTAGACATGGAACACCCGTAGTCGGCAATGGTTTACCTGTGATAGTACTGTCAACCCCAACCTCAAGGCATAGCCACGTTGTGACGATGGGGCGTACAGCGACAACTTGCGACAAGCTAAAATAAATCCCGTTAGATTAGCGATCATTGAACTCTAATCACACGAGATACTATTTGACCCTCCAAACCAATACTCCACACACAACACCAATCACCAATGTGGCTGTAGAAAGGAATAGTACAGCGTAGTAGACAAGCATGCTCTTCGTTAGGCGGAGGATCCTTTCAGATCAATTCGGAGCACGTAAAAAAGAGCAGACTTTGCACGACTCCGAAGAACATACCGATACCCAAGGAAAGCCTGAGTAAGAAAAGCAGTGACTGAGGTAGCTACCACAGTGAACGGATAGGGCCAAACAGGGTCTAATGTATGGTGATGAGCGAAAATCTGGGCAGAGAGAACCGACTCACTAAGAAGTGCGAGGGGATTCACGTAATTCTCCACACTTATCAGGTTAGAGGAGGAAGGATACTCGGGATACAGCTAATGTATACAAACCTGTAAACCCAAGCCATGTATATCACACTTCGGTTCAATGATAAGCATAATCAACTCAAGGCTTCCATTGAAGCACTTACGATGCGCTATGAAAGGAATCCAAGAGGAATAGGCAGAAAACTAATACTCTAAAAATTGCCCGTCAATACATAACAGAGAATTATAAATAAATAAAACTTGAAAGGCCCACCTGATCCAAAGCGGATCATTAAATTCTGGAATAAGATGTAAGAGATCAGTGATGTAGTATAGGCATATTTGGGTATCGTACTCGTATTATGGTATGATGCGTATTGATATGTTACAATACCATATAAATACGTATTGACTGATAAGAGCTTAACAATGGAATCAATCATAATATCTAGGAAGTGGAACGTACAAAATATTCCAATGAGAAGAGCGCCTGAAGGAACGTAGTAAGCGAGTAGGAAAATGTACGATGTGCCATTCTAAATCGCTCACCAAGGCTAGTGTCAAAAAAACCCATAACGAAAAAAACCAACAAGGTGGGGAATGCAGAAATGAAGATATCGCCAATCGAGCAAGATTGTTGCCACTTTAACCCGGTGTGGTTCTCCGAGATCCTCCCTCTTGTCGCAAATGGAGCTCCATAATTAAGTGCATCCGATATCCGAGTCGCTAGGGGTACTGCCGGCAATATAGAAAGATGATACGTTTTCTGTCACCCCTTCTTTTGGGACGCCCTGCTCGTCTACAACACTGAATGTGGATAATCTTGAAGTGGGGATTACACAGTGAGAGAATTGCCACAGCTCGGAGCGCTTGTCAATGATTGTTACTTAGGGTCCGCTGAGAACCAGAGAGATCAGTAACCTTCCTAAATCTAAATGGCCGATTTTACTTCAGGCGAAACAGGAGAGTTGTCAAGGCAATCAGCTCCGAATTGCTAGTGGTCCTTGTGTTATTGAAAACAGTAGGGTTGCGGTTTCAATGGGGTCTTCGAAGTGAATTCGAACGTACTTTTCATTCAATAGAGAGCTTGCGAGTTCCTACACAGAGATATTGATGTGATCTGCACGCAGCGGGAACCCTGAACAAAAATTTGGACCCACTATCATTGCAACCGTGCTGCGTTATTGTGGCGTGTCCTCATCCCCATGATGTGCTGATAATCGGGTGGTCCAGGGTTGTTTGAATGCGATAGGTTTGACACGGATGGGAACCCTTGATGCTTGAACCCCAAAAAGAAAGTGAAGAAAAAGCTGTATAGTAGCCACGAATTCTAGGGAAAACTTTGAATGAATCTGCCCGCTTCAAGAGTAAACATGACGACACCTGTGGCCTAAAACATGTTAAGAAAGGCACGAGTATCCGATGTTGATAGGGGGTTGCTTAAATAAGAATAAGCCAAGGAAACAAATTCTATCCCTGTTGTGAAATTGGAGGGGCCTTTAAAAGATGCGTTATTAGGTACGGGTAGCTATGCATTGGTCAAGGTTGTGGAGGGTCAGGATTAATGGTAATAATGTATCATTGGTTATACGAATATCATGATCAAGATTAGGACGAATGGTACAATATAAAATTCGAGCCGTGACACACGCCATAATAGAACCCAAGTTGCCTAACGGTGATGATCATGGGTATGTTTGTGAATGTGCTCGTGTGTATGTTCATGGGCGTGTTCATGATAGTTTGGGACCTTTGGGTGCTTGTGGTTGTTATGAATATGATCAGGCGAATAGTTATGCCAATTGTATCCACGACCTTGATGGTGACCACGGATGTCGAGGTGCCTGATGCCTCGATTACCAGTTGTGTAGCGTTCCTTGGTGAATTCGGTGTCGCCGGGTCCAAGACTGGGGGAATACATCTGAGTATTTTTTAAATCGGAGATGCCAGTAACCGGGACAGATTTTGAGAAAGACTAGTTGTAGGTGGTTAGAAGAGCGATTATCGACGAGGTAAGTGGAATTAAATTATCACATACCGCCTTTGCTCGACAATTAGTAACGACGATGCATAGTCCCAGAAACATAAGGAAACGGGGTTGAGGAAAGAGCATGATGGTTTGGATGGCGAGTCGTCACAAAAAGGGTTGATAAAAAGGATGTGAGTCGCTTGTAGAGAAAGGCTGACCTTGAGGAGACTTGTTCTCATAAATATAGAAAGACATCGAGGCTGACAGAAAATGTGAACTTGCTCTGCTCGACAGCTGCTCAGTTAAAATTAGCGGTCTGACAAGCTTCCATAAACACATTGACTGTTCCTTTTGGGACAATCACTGTTCGGAAGCAAGTAGTCACCTTGAAAGGTTAAAACCGACAATATGAACTGCCATCTAGTTCTTGGTCCCTCGGTTCCCATCTAGTTCTCTTTAACGACAATCACGACCTTAGCCACAATGCATTCTACTCACGACGCCGACGATATCTGCTCAGTCGAAACGACCCCTCTTATCCCTAAACCCAATCCAATCCCGAAACGTATTAGATCAAGGTCGAACAGCCTTGGTTTTTTGCCAAACCGCCGTCTGAGGACTAAATCTCGACCGTCGAAGCTTTCTGATAAGCCCCACATCGACACTACCCATAACGACAAGGGCCTAACCGACGATGGTTCTGATGCAGGTTCAAGTCCGAGAACTCGCACCTCATCCAACGCTGCCGCTGTCAACTGGCCCCCATCGTGTGATACGCCTCCCCTACCAACTTCGATACGGCGTGGGATAGGCTTCCCACAGATCTCGTTAAAGTTGGAAAACTCAGGTAGTGTTGCTCGGGACCACTTGGCGTCTGAGCGGACTTTCCTGGCATACATGCGGACAAGCCTCGCATTGGCGTCATCGGGCGTCGGTAAGAACGTCGCTGTATGTTTCACACAGTGCTAATTCAACTTTTTTGGAGTAGCGTTAGTGCAATTGTTCACTGTTGCTTCGGCTTCGTCCCCGAGTTCCCTAATCGGGAGTGAGCGAAAACTCCACACATATATTCGTCCTCTTGGCGCAACAACAATTGCTATGGGGCTGATAGTTCTCTTTATTGGTACGCATCAGTGTTATTCTCATTTAAGTACGAATGTAACACCTCTTGATGTCGTAGGCGTAGCTCGGTACTTCGCCATTCAAACAGCGCTCACTAAAGGTTATTTCCCTGCTCCAAGGTTGGTGATGGGCGTTATTGCCCTTGCCATGGCTGTCCTTGTCACATTGACATTTGGAATTTTGGTTGCGGGCAAACTGGAACCTAACGGATTGATTTAATTTCATTTTGATGTAAGACTACTACATTTCGTCTGATGCAGAAGTTGACAAGTATGATTCTTTCAGATTTTGTGAAATGTTACATCCCAGAATACCAAGAATATCGCGCTATTGCCACACATGATCAGGTGGATTTTTATGAACTATGAATACGCTAGCACTCGGTTATACCCCACAATGTACCTATCTATCCATTGCCTTCCCATGATGTATACCACTGTATCTGTTACCAAATGGATTAATTCAACTGCCAAATCATAAGCATGGCCGAGTTCCGGTATATTCTATGACTTTGGTAAGTGTTTATCTGGTTACTCTTTCGTTTAGCACGCGATCATTGACGGTATGTTTTTGTATCCCAAGCTCCGGTCATGTATTTGGGGCATTACATCTGAACGTGATATTTTCAGTGTCGAACACAAGTCCATTTGGAGGACACAGGGTTGATGCTTTCTCGTCCTTCTGATTCGTTCATTGTCCAGCCTGAGGCCCGAGCAGAAGGTGCATATTCTCTTGCCTTATCAAATTATTATGTCAGGTCTCTCGGGACCTCGCCCGAGGCTTCCGTATACTCCTATGGCCTTTATAAAATTGAATTGAATAGATAAAACAGAAACGGCCTACTTAAGTAAGTACTTATGTGATAGCTAACCATTACTCCAAGGAGGAAAGAGGGCTAAAGGAGGGGCAAAAGTCACTAGTCCACTCGGACGGTCATAGACTCATTATACCAGAATCACGTGGATCTTATGGTGCACAATGACTGCGACCGTCAAGTAATCAAAGACCACCATACTAGTGCGCTACAAAAATGCTGCCCCGTCGACGGTGGATTCAACCCACACCCAAACTAGGAAAGGCAAAAGTCATAAAGGGTGATAGTAAGAAAGGGGATCTCCCAAACCATTCGGTCAGCTTCGACAAGTTGGCGATGACAATGCAAATCCTCATCTTTTCTAGCACTTCAGTTACAGATGTATTTTTTTTCCAGCAGCCGCCAGTTTGGTGGGTTTGGGTATTTTCTATTGGGTGCTTTTTAGTCACATAGGGGAGGGAATTGGGCTACCCTCTGGTTCTCCGGATTATAATGATTCCCGTTTGTTTATGGTAGTCGACCTTCCTGGAAGAGGCAAAGGTGTAATTGCGACACGCGATATTAAAGTTGGTTTTTCTTTCTATGCGCACACCATATTTGAACCCCGGATTCGCAGCAAGGGGAGCTTATTATACGCGAAAAACCACTCTTCACTGTCCCTCATCAAGGTTCGTAGTGTTTTAGTCCCGCGTTTTAGAAGAAACTTGTACTTATTCCCTCGTTCCCCGGTAGTTACCTCCTCCCCAGCGGCTCTGATTTTACAGTCACTTCTCGAAGTAGACCCATCCGATCGTCAAGAATTCTTCAATTTATCATACGTTAATTTTCCGACAAATTTGAAGCCTGAAAATCACCCTGGTGAAATGGCACTCGCAATATTTCAAACGAATGCCGTCGCGGCAGGGGATGGGGTTGGTGTCTTTCCCCGGATGGCGAGACTAAACCATGGGTGTTCTAGCGCGTTCAACGTCGTCTATACATGGAGGGAATGGGAGAAGGTATTAGTAGTATATGCATTGAAGAGCATAAGAAAGGGTGAGGTAGGTGGGCTTCCGTTTTGTGGCGTGGACTACAGTTAACCTGGCTTGCTCATAGGAATTGCTAACGACATACACAAATACTAAGCGGCCCCGAGATCAGCGAAGGTGAGAATGAAGTACCCCCGATTATGTCCATGGATTGATAATTATAGTACAGGGCATTCTTGGAGGAACGCTATGGATTTTTCTGCACATGTGTTGTGTGCTCTCTTTCAGACGAGCAGTCCCGTAAATCGGATAAGCGATTGCAAGCCATTTCAGATCTGTATGAACGTTTCGCCACTTGGGGTACTGGGGGCATCGATGGAAGGGAAGCCATAGGTATTGTTAGAGACATATGGAAACTCGAGGACGAAGAAGGCTATTGGAGTGAACGGGGGAGGCTTACTGCCGATGCTGCATGGGTCGCGGCTTCTCATTCCGAGTGAGCTCGGATGGCACACCTCAGACTATACGTACTGATGTATTACTAGTGCCGCAGCCGCTCGTCTCTGGGCCGAGATTGCCATTGAATGGTATACGTATGAGTTGGGTGGAGACAGCCAGCATATCCAGGAGATGATTGAAATAGCGAGAGATCCCCAACGATACTCTGTGTGGGGGTCACGGGAACCTCTGATGGTCGGAGGACCGGTACGTGAAACAATTCTCTCAAACCTTTTGGTACGAAACTATACTAACTGAGATGAATTCTCCCCAGAACAGCCGGTAGACACCATAGGGTGATAGTAATTTAGTCTGGACCCCTGACTGAGGTAGATACCAGAGATTAGGATCAGACCGTGATTTTCGGTGACACTTCTACCGTTTTGTGCTTCTCTCGTCCAACGCTTCCAGTATAGGAGTAGATTATTATTTTCAGGTAGTTTTTATCAGGAATGGTACTGGGCGGGTCTGGACACCTGAGGTTATAGACCATCATTGGTTATCGGATGAAAGCGGGAATAACCAGAATCAGAACGAGAAAAAAAGGTGAGATAATGAGGGCCATCGAAGTCCGTGAGAGTCGCGCGGGAGGTGATCCGACAAGAAAAGCCGAGGTGCATCGGTCTGTCACTCGCCACGTCCCACTTTTCCAATACATATCCATCATCTTCTGGCGCTCCTTTCCTCTTCCTCTTTCCCGAAGACTTAACGTCCCACTCCGCTCCTACTAGCTTTGGATCGAGCCAAGCTAGCTCTCTTCGTCAAATTGGTATAATCTCACCCCATTTTTGTTCTTCATGACCGACGTCAATCGTACCACCTTTTCCTCAGCTTTTCCTTTTGCCGCCCTCTCGACATCGGCAATGGGGTCTGCCTCTTCTTCAGACATTGCTATCCTTGCGCTCGGCGTAGGCCTTGCAGCCGTCTACTTGTTTCGTGATCAACTGTTTGCTGCGGCTAAGCCGAAGACAGCACCTGTCGTTGCGAACAAAGGGATGAATGGCTCAGGAAACCCCCGTGACTTTATAGCCAAAATGAAGGAAGGTGTAAGTCCATTTTGTCACTTGTAAAATTGCTGTAGTGACAACTCTGTCATTCTTTCTAGAAAAAGCGCCTCGTCATTTTCTACGGCTCCCAGACTGGTACTGCGGAGGAATATGCTATCCGCATCGCCAAAGAAGCCAAGCAGAAATTTGGATTAGCATCCCTCGTTTGTGACCCAGAAGAGTATGATTTTGAAAATCTCGACCAACTTCCCGAGGACTGTGCAGCATTCTTCGTCATGGCGACTTACGGAGAGGGAGAACCCACCGATAATGCCGTTCAGCTCATGCAGAACTTCCAAGATGAATCATTCGAGTTTAGCGGTGGGGAACGTAAACTTGAGGGTCTCAAATACGTCGTCTTCGGTTTAGGCAACAAGACTTATGAACATTATAATTCCATTGGGCGCACTGTAGACAGCGAACTGACGAAGATGGGTGCAATTCGTATTGGTGAACGGGGAGAGGGTGACGATGATAAAAGTATGGAGGAAGACTATCTAGAATGGAAGGACGGAATGTGGGAAGCGTTTGCAACTGCCATGGGCGTTGAAGAAGGGCAGGGCGGCGACTCTGCAGACTTTGCGGTCTCCGAATTAGAATCCCACCCCCCTGAAAAAGTGTACCTCGGTGTGTATTATCATTTACCTGGAAAAGCGAATACTAAAGATATCACAATAGGTGAACTTTCTGCTCGTGCACTTACAAAGACTAAGGGCATTCATGATGCCAAGAATCCTTACCCTGCCCCGGTTGCTGCGACACGCGAATTATTCCAGAACACTAAAGACCGTAATTGTGTTCATATGGAACTAAACACAGAGGGCTCAGGAATTACATATCAGCACGGGGACCATGTTGGTGTCTGGCCCTCGAACCCAGACGTTGAGGTCGAACGTATATTGTGCGCCCTCGGGTTATACCACAAAAGAGATAACGTCATTGGGATTGAATCCCTGGATCCTGCTTTGGCCAAGGTGCCCTTCCCTGTCCCTACAACATACGCCACCGTTCTCCGCCACTATATTGACATCAGTGCCGTTGCGGGCCGCCAAATGTTGGGTACCTTATCTAAATTTGCTCCCTCACCAGAAGCCGAGGCGTTTCTAAAGAATTTAAATACCAACAAGGAAGAATACCATACTGTAATCGCCGACGGTTGTCTTAAACTTGGGGAAGTCCTTCAGCTGGCTGCAGGGAACGATTTGAAAGCTCAGCCCACCACGGAAAACACGACCCCATGGACGATTCCCTTTGATATCATCGTTTCTTCTATCCCCCGCCTTCAACCCCGGTACTACTCCATTTCCTCAAGTCCGAAACTTCATGCCAATTCTATCCATGTTACCGTCGTTGTCCTCAAGTATCAATCCATCCCAAGCGCACACGTCAATCAAAAATGGGTCCATGGTATTGCTTCTAACTTCCTCCTCCATCTCAAATATGCTGCCAGTGGCGAGACTTTGTCGCTCATCAATGATTCGGCTAGCGCCACTATGCCCATGTACCAAATTGAAGGCCCGCGAGGTGCATATAGACAAGAAGATATCTACAAATCTCCCATCCATGTTCGGCGCTCGACCTTTAGGCTTCCCACCAATCCTAAGAGCCCAGTTATCATGATTGGGCCCGGCACTGTAAGTCCAAAACTCTTATCTACATTTACCTCTCGCTCACCGTTTTCAGGGTGTTGCTCCTTTCCGTGGGTTTGTGCAAGAACGTGTAGCCCTTGCTCGACGTTCTGTCGAGAAAAATGGTCCTGACGCTCTCGCTGACTGGGGTCGGATTTCATTATTTTATGGGTGCCGTAGGTCTGATGAAGATTACCTGTACAAAGATGAGTGGCCACAGTACGCCGAAGAACTGAAGGGCAAATTCTCGATGCACTGTGCATTCTCTCGCGAGAATTACAAACCGGACGGAAGCAAGATTTACGTTCAGGACTTGATTTGGGATGACCGAACACACATCGCAGACGCCATCCTCAACGGCAAGGGTTATGTATACATCTGTGGAGAAGCCAAGAATATGAGTAAGCAAGTCGAAGATGTCCTTGCCAGAATCCTTGGGGAGGCAAAAGGTGGATCAGCTGAGGTCGAGGGCCACGCTGAGGTAAAACTTTTGAAAGAACGCTCGAGACTTATGTTGGATGTTTGGAGTTAGACGGTTAATTATTGGTGCAGTTAATGATTTATATTCGCTACTGGATTTGGTCACAATTCCCCTTTAATTCCCATTTCCCGTGCCTCTTGGAAACCTTCTATGAGGTATGGGGCACAAGTGTCGGTCACTAGGTACATAATATACATCATGACTACATACATGAAATACATGGTTCGACTACCTAGAATATCTATTTATCTAAATAGACGCTGTGATGATTTGCTGGCTAGGATAAAGATGTTCAACGCAAGATATTAAAGAAGATCACGGCATTTTACTGGTATCCGAGAAATACATCTCAGCTTTGTTCCATAACTTTCGTCAGGTTGTGCTTGCATTGGGATGCTGAGGATCCCCCTGACAAGACCATTGGTACTTCGTCAATTCTCAATATCGTCTCCGGTATCGAGTTTGTCGTATCCTGGTCCACCCACTGAGCCCCCGAAGGCAAATGAAAATCAAACCACTCCTTCGACAGCACCTCATGGTTCCACCGCAACCGAAAACTCCAACTCTCATGAAACTTTGAATTATAAAATGGCTAAAGCGAAACCTTCCGGTCCCCTGCCTCCTTATAGTCTGGAGGTAGTCAAACGACAACTTCGGGAATGGACGGGCCAGGCTGCAATTATCGTTCGAACCAGGGCAGACGATTTTACGGCTCAAACAAAAACAACATTCTCACAGCTCGGGTCTCAGCTGAATAAAGTAACAGGATACGAAGTCATTGAGGCATTAAAGAGGGACGTTGTCGAACAAGGTGTGTATGTAAATTACAATATAATTCTAGAAATGAAATTTGAATTACTTTCACGTCAGAGGCTCGTATAAATGCAACACGGCAGGCTGCGCGCCAGGCAAAGGTGGAATACGATGAAGCCGTCGTCCAGCGGTCTAACTCGCAACGTGAAGTCAATGACCTATTGCAACGGAAGTCGAATTGGAACGATAACGACGTCAGCCGTTTCACAACGTTGGTTCGGCAAGACCATCTATTCGAGCAGGAAGAAGCACGTTCGAAAGCCGCCGTAGATGAGACAGAAGCTTCTGTGGAGCGTGAATTTAGCCAACTGATGCGAAGCATCCTTGCCCGGTACCACGAGGAGCAGGTATGGTCCGACAAAATCCGTAGTGCATCGACCTATGGTTCACTCGCCGCGCTTGGCCTCAACATGCTGGTATTCATAATGGCGATTGTGGTAGTAGAGCCGTGGAAGAGAAGAAGGCTTGCGGAAACGTTTGAGAAGAAGATAGAGGAGCTTAGTACGGAAAACGCAGCAAGGCTGGAGGCAACAATGATGGAGATCAGAAAACAACTCGCAAGGCACGAGAATTTGCTAGATCAAACGGTACAGGCTATTTCAGAGGCTACTGTAGAGCCAACCAAGGTTCTCGCAGCGGACGTGGTTGCAGACAATGATCAGCCGCTGCATGCAACTGCAGTTCATAAACAATGGGAGCTTGTAGCAGCAGCAGGTAGTGCCTTCCTGATCGGAGTTGTTGGTAGTTTATGGATAAAATGATTGATCACGAACATCCCAACTCGATAATTACAATAATTTCCACAGTATACAATCCATGCATTTCATCTCCTGGCGATCAGGTGAGCCCATAAATACCCTTTAGATGTTCAAGCTTTTATACACACGACAACGTACCCTAAACCAAAGCAATCATTCAGTTTGAGAGCCTCTTGAATATTTAGAACTACAGGCCTGTCGTGGAGCAGCTCTCCAATATTGTCCTGCATCCGACTTCCCTGCCAAGCATCAACATTCCATTTGGACCAACCCCACCCTTCCTTTATCTGTCGATAAATATTATTTTATTATTGGTGAAATAGCTGCCAGTTCATCAAGAATTATAACCTCTGGTCTTTTGTGCGGTGCCAACACCACCAACCAACGCGCCTTCAAACTCAATTCCCAAAGCAGCGAGAAAAGCTCAGATGGGCTCTCGACGAGATGTAAGGCAAATGAGCATATTACCATTTCGATTGGAGGGTTTGACCGAGATAACACCCCTCTCTCGTCATTGCTCCCGTAGAGGGAACTTTCCCCGACAGGGGACTCCGACGAGGCAAGGGGAGGAAGCGCGCCTTCCGATATGTCCTTGAAGGACAGTGGCGAACATGGCAGAGCTGTCCGATTGTAATAAGCAGCCGACGTAAACTTATTTTTAAATTTAAACAATGATTAAATCGTGTTCTAGATAAGAAAGCGTACTGGGTCAGCTGCCGTGACGTGTAGTTGCGGGAAATCAGAGCCTAAAGCAGGCGGCGTAGTGTCTGATTCACGTTGGTGTACGGTGATTGACTGCCCCTGATATTTACTTTGAGCGTTGCCATGTTGCTCCGTAAGTGAACAATAAAAATTTCTTCCCGTTCGCTGCCATTCGAGACATGCCAGGGTCACTTCTCCGCTGTTGTGAACACATCAATTCTATGGATAAGGGGACAAATACATGGCTTACCTGCCTAGACCAACAACTTGGTGGGTACAGACTGTGTGAGGGGTGAAGGAGACATACCACATGCCATATCGAAAATCGATAGCTTTTCGTGTTTCTTAATACCGTCATATTCCATTTGCCACCACCTACAGTAGGAGAATAAGGTATGGGTGGAATCCATGACAGATAACCGCAACTTGTTCAACCACGTGAATAAGCAAAGACGGACGCCCGGAAAATGAGGATTTCGATAAGTTGAACCGACTTTCTTGTAATACTGAAACGAGATATCAGCACATATAAGGCCGTGCACCAACCAAGGCGAAACTGCACCTCCGATACGCCAAACTCTCTGTAATTATCGCGCATCGACGTCGAAAGGTTACCAGAAGCTGCAGCTCGATCACCACGGGACATCGTAGATAAAAAATGACTGGATAGTGGGTTCGGAATTAATGAGCCCCCCGGAATATTTACGGCCATCCTCATATGTTGTGGAAGCACCCGAATCATTACGAATCGGAGTCCGAGGAAGGCTATTAATAAACTATGAGTTAGTGAACTTGAACAAACCTGGCAACAATAATTCAATAGCGATCAATAAGGGTACGTATACCTCCCTCGACGCCGCTTTCTTGATATGTATTGTTGCAATGTCAGAGTGATTTCCGAAAGAGACACGAAGAAATAACCTCGAGGGCAATGGATACATTCTTCGACTCTAACTCTTCAAGATTGGGAGGTCAATGGGGGTTTGGATGTCATAATCTTTATAAAAATGGTTCTATGAAGCAAACGCTAATTCATCTTTAAACAATACACTGAGAGATACTAAAACTTACTTGAACGTAACTGATACTTCCTCATTTGAATGCAACAGATCAAAATTAGAAACGCAAGTTGAAATTCTTTCAGACCCAAAATCTTCTCGTTGAAATCCATGGCTTTTTGTAGTGCATTCCTTGGTGTCAATTAACTGCAGAGACTGCTTGAACAGGTTGAGGCCATGGAGGATCACTGACAGTTTCGAACGGAATATTCCGAGTCTGTCATGGGTTGCATGCGGACTTAAAAAGTTAAATTATTTAGTAATCTATATTTGACTTCACAAGTTCCCGTTAACGTTTAGCCTCTATCCAACGTTCATCTACAAAGGGACTTATTATGACCTCTTTCATCATCAAATCTCATGTAGATCGCCTCCCAGCACCATCCTGGAATCCGTATCAAGACTCAGAAACAGATTGTACATTCTGCCGAATTGTCCGGAACGAATTGCCTGCTTTCAAAGTATTCGAGGATGACAATATTCTGGCTATTCTAGGTGCGTGATTGTGGTTCTCTCCTTGGATACCCTGCTTGACTACTACCAAGATATTCTCCCTCTACGGAAAGGCCACACGCTCGTCATACCCAAAGTCCATTATTCCCGACTTTCGGAGCTTCCTCCTGATTATGCTGCTGCATCAGGTCAGGCTGTATCAAAGGTCGCCCATGCGTTGACGGAAGGTGTGTGTCCTTACCCTAATATCGAAAGGTAGTTCAAAGGGCGGAATTCGGTCCGACGTGTATGCTCACTTGTTGCTATCTCAGCCTTAGGTAACACTGCACTCAATGTCGTATGTAACCAAGAATACGCACAAGCAGTTCCCCATGTGAGACCACATTACCACCATCACACGTTTATGTGTATTTAGGAAATATATAACTCACAGGTGCACTACCACATTATCCCTGCTCCCACATTTGATTCATTACCCGAGTGCTCGACTTCTCAACGAATTTCTGACTCTACTATTCCACCAACGAGGAGGGAAATGCATCAACGAGAATTTGAATCACGAGAGGAGTTGAACGAAAATGAAGGGGAATTACTTGCCCAGAGAATTAGGCGGAGCTTAGTACGGTTGTAGGCTTTTATATTGTATGATAGATACCCATCTGAATTTAAATAATAAACTATGAACCTACGCGTCACTAAGCAGTCACCATTGTAATCTTGGTCGCGTGACGTCGCCCAACGCGACCCGTCACACTTTATAACAGGAGCCCTTCATGTCGATACTGGCGACAGATGTCCCTCCACCAGAAGAGTTGGGACAATATGGAGAGATAGTAGAGCATGAGGAAGCTGATTCTGAGGTCGGGGAAGAGGATAATGAAGTAGCCGGGAAGGATAAATCCCACCCGAAGGTCGGAGGCAAACGAAAGAGGGAAAAGAAAGACCCCGTTGTACTGGTAAGGGAGGAGGGGAAATCCTTGCTACCGTTTGCGAGAGTACAGAGAATCATAAAGGCAGACAAAGTATGTAATGTTGCCAGTTCCACCCATTTTGGTCGGGATCTTGAATCTGAGTTTAGGACATTCCAATTATTACCAAGGATGCCATCTTTCTGATTTCTCTCGCGACTGAAGAATTCATCAAGCGCATTACGGAAGGTTCACAACGAGTGGCAAGTCGAGAGCAAAGGATCACTGTGCAACATAAAGACATTGGTAAGTGAGCAAAAAGTGTGCTTGAGTCGGCAGATAATGTTTAGGTCGTGTAAATATAGCCACTGTTGTTCGAAAGGCTGACGAGTTTATGTTTCTTGAGGGTATGTCTACTACTTATCATGTAGCACATTGCTCATTACCAGATATTGGAACTCCAGAAATCATACCATGGCTAGCATCAGATCCGCCAGCCAAACGAAAATTAAAAGGCGCCACGGGTGTGAAAGGAGCGCCAACATTGTTGGACCAATTTGTAGTTAACTTAAAAGAGGATGAAAAAGATGGTGGGAGTGATATTATTATGAACGATGACGGAGCCATGCTTGCAGCAGGAGGAGAGATAGAGGACGAGTTTTGAGTAGGCCCTCGGCCGGCATCTTACCCCGGCCCGGTGGCCGATTTCCACACTTCGAAGGATATGAACCGTTGGTCATCGCCCACTGTAGCGGGCAAAATACCTAACCCACTACCTGCTTGTTGTTATTCCCACTCTCGTCTCTATGAAGATTGTGACCACATTTCATCAGCCCTCTTCTGTGTTTTCTTCTGTCAGATGTCAACTATCGTCGCGAGATCTCGACCACCTTGTCGTGGCGAAACTGAATAGAATTGACGTGTATTCTCTTCAACCTAATGGTCTTCAGCATGAATGCGGCCTTGAGATATGGGGGAAAGTACTCGTCGTTAAAGCAGTCCCCGTATCTGTAAGTGTACCCATATGATCTGTACTGCTAGCCTGAAACCCATATACACAGGGCTCTTCACGATCCAATCTCTTACTGATGCTTGCCCACCCTGATCCAACCCTCGTATTTCTAACATACACCGAGACAGAATCTGGAAGTGCGGAGCTTGTCGTCAAAAAACAACTTTCGCTTTACGAGCGCAGCCCCCGTCAAGCAGAGTTTTACAACGATGTCCTCGTTCATCCTTCCGGGAACCACGCTGTTGTCAGTTGCTATGCTGGAAAACTGAAGATAATCAACTTGAAAGGTGGAAATTACTCTAACGATTTCGACGTCTCGTGTGTTAAATACTTTTCTACCCAAGCGTGACACGATCTAAGCCCATTATTTCCCATAGGTTGCCAGAACTCAGCGTTTTTGGGTTGGCTTTCTTACCTGTACCCGACGGCGATCTGAGTCTTGCAATTCTGCACCTCGATTATCAGGAGCGGGTACAGCTTCTCGCGCGGGATATCAATGTATCTGATTTGGAGCTGTCACCCTATCACTCCTCATACCTCAGTTCTACATCCATCTCCAGCAAGATTTTACCATCTCCTACAGAATCCATTCCCCTTCTGGTATCTGTGCCCCCTCCGGAGGTAGAGGCTGATGCGGAAGAGGACGAAGAGAATTTCATCGGTGGTGTGATGATTGTGGGCGGTAGGAAGGTTGTAATATTCGAGATGACTAAGGGGCAGGCGAGAAAAAAAGGGAAGCGGAGAAGAGTGGAGTCGAATAAAGCGAGTGTAGACTTAGCTGAGGTAGAGAAATCGAAAGAAAAGGAGCGGGAAGGGCGGAAGAGAAAGCCCAGATCCAGTGTAGAATGGCCATGGGGTGATGTTACCGCGTATAATAATACTCTACTCTTCATGAGATTGAAATACTCAATTCCTTTTCTTCTAGGATTTGCACCCTGGACCACCTGTCTCTTCGGTATTTCATTGGCGATGCTTTTGGCAGACTTTCAATGCTTTCCGCCGACCACCTAAAGGATCAAGGTTTGATATTAATTCCTCTTGGGGAGGTGAATGTCAATTCGTTAGCACTCTTCTTCCTCTACTCATACATTACTCAGACATCACCACCGACAACCCTGACCTATCTGACCACCCAAGCATTGTACGTCGGGTCTCATCTAGGCGACTCCCAGGTCATCCAGATATCCCAGACTCCGTTATCTAACCTCACTATACCAACACTACCAATCCCGCCTTCGATCAAGTTGACCTCATCAGCGCGTCTGGGGGCACCAAGCAATGTCAAAGGCAAGGGAAGAGCAGTGGATGATGCCGAAGAAGAGAAAGATTGTACTAAGGGTTCTATCATTGGATCTGAAGGATCTTTCATTAGTGTCCTCGAAATGCACAAAAATATTGCGCCCATAGTTGATGCTGTGCTGGCAGATACCGATGGGAGTGGCCAGGTACGTGGGTTTTCCGAAGTGGAGTGCCTGAGTCAATTCTTTCTCTCAGCCTCAAATTGTGACCTGCTCTGGGGGTGCAAACACCGGATCCCTAAATGTAGTCAGGAATGGAGCTGACTTCCAGGAGCTGGCGTCAATACCTGGTTTAACAAATATCACCAATGTTTGGTCGGTTCGAGAAAAATTTGAGAACTCGTACGTTATCCGACATTTCTTTGCTACGTCACTCATCCATGTTTTAGTGCAGACACCGGCATCTTAGTATCCTCACTCCAAACTTCTCATATATTTCAATTACACGACTCAGGCAGAAACACTACATTGTCTTACACACAAGAACACCCTACAAAAGGATTGACAACAAACCAGCCCACACTTGCCTTTGGTAACGTTGCGCAACGTGTAATCGGCACCGATGGAAAGGCCACATATGTAAACTCCCAACTCGTAGTCCAAGTGACTCCCAAGGGCGCTTTGTTGCTAGGGTACGACGAGGCGTTAGGTGCATATGTGCGACATGCTGAATGGGACTTACCTGGAAAGGAGGTTGTAGCAGCAAGTGTCAATGCCAGCCAGGTTCTTTTGGCTTTGAATGGGGGGCTACTTGTTGCCTTGAGTATTGCAGAGGGAAAGACATTCAAAGTGGTAGTGTGGGTCCATTTTATCTTCCTCTGATACTTGTCTCATCTGCTCCATATTTCATGCAGTCAAGGAAAGCCTGACAACTCTTCCAACGCAGAGATTAGTACTGTCTCATGTGTTCTACTCGACCCCCTGAAGCGCTTCTCTAGTTACATAACCATATCCTATTGGGAATCAAATATAGTCGACATACTGCTCCTAGACCCATCCGGTTTCATATCAGTGTCAAAAACTCAAAAACTTCCTGCTCTCGTTCGCTCGGCTTTCCTCTACAACTTCGGGTCAGATCGCACTGCCAAAGGAAACGATTATCACCCTTACCTCCTTATTGGCCTAGGGGATGGTTCTTTGGTGTCCTTTTCATGGAAGGATAAGCAACTCAAGGACAAAAAGATCATCTCGCTCGGTCATGCCCCAGTTTCCCTGACCCCATGTCAAGTCGATGGGAAACGGACAGTGTTTGCGGCCGGGAACCGAGCAACTGTGTTGTCTTGGGAGAAAAAAAGGCTACACAACTCTCCAATCATGCTCAAGGTAATCCCTTCCCACATGACTATAGGGGATATCCAGGCATTGATACCGAATAACAGGAAGTAGTTGGTGCTTCTGCACTGAATACAAAAACTTTCCCATCGTCCTTGATTTTGGGAACAGCCAAAGGACTATTTATCGGACGAGTGAGGGACCTTGACAAGATGCATATCCGCTCGGTAGGCTCTATTTCCCTTGTCATCACCTTCATCTCACATCGATGATATTAGGTGTCCTTTGGGCTTGATAATCCACGTAGGCTCGCATATGAACCAACGTTGAAAGTGTTTGGTGTTGCCTGTACACGTACAGAACCCTCTCGAGTGGGTGACCTCCAAGTGTCAAGTAGTTCATTCAAGTTATTGGATAATATCTCATTATCAAGTAAGTCTATGGATCTTCCGAGTAGATGTACGGATTTTTGAATGGCAATACAGCTCTTAGTAACTTCAATTGTGCTCCAGAGGAAGAGATTACTGCCCTCACAGCTTACTCCCCGTCGGTCGATGGCAACTCAATGTCACTATTCTGTCTTGGTACCTATCTTTTTGATGCAGAAGAAAAAGAGCCCACAAATGGGAGATTATTAATCTTCACTGCATATCAATCTGAATCACCCTCCAAATCATCCAGCTTACAGCTTTCAATGGTCGCATCTACCGACGTTAAGGGGTGTGTCTATGCCCTGACAATCGTTGGTGACCTGGTGGTGGCCGCCGTCAATTCTGCGGTGGGCAACATTTTTATCATTATTGCATTCCAACTAACCCTGAGTAAAGGTAAGGATGTATCACATCAAGACTGAGAATGGTCCAGCTTCCCTGTATTCCCTTGAACTGCTTTCGGAGTGGAATCATAATTATTTTGTGACGAGCCTGGCCTCTTATGGTGACTACATTGTTGTCGGTGATCAAATTAGCTCTGTGTCCTTGCTCAAAGTATCCAACGCCAAAATCCAAAACATAGCCAGAGATTATGGGCCATTATGGCCAGTCTGTGTTGAAGCATCAAACGAAGAGAACATAATCGGAGCTAATGTGAGCCCCTGACTCATTCTTATTTCATACTGTTACCCATGTGATACAGGATGCGTTAAATCTTTTTACATTCACATTGACTCATACACTGGGACGGTCTCTACTAGAACGGGATGGTGGGTATCATTTAACAGATTTCGTCACCAAGTTCATACGTGGTATGTCTCCGACAAGCATGAATATATATACTATGTTTTATAAACTAATCTTAAACAAAGGATCGCTCACTCCAATGGAGGCGGGAAATCACATTTTGCATCCAAATCATATCTTCTTCACCGCGTCAGGCCGCATCGGTGTTATTGTTGATGTCGCTGACGGTCGGTTCTCCTTGGCATTAACTGCATTACAAAGAAACTTGGGAAGTACAATCAAAGGTGTGGGTGAGGTTGATCACACCAAGTAAGGCCGTTAATTGTGGCTGATTACTGAGGCTAATTTTATCATGAAAAAAAGATTCCGCACGCCAAAGACCACGCGAGGACGCAGTGACGCAGATGCTGGTTCCTTCGGCTTCATTGACGGAGATTTCCTGGAACAGTTCCTCACGTATCTGGGTATGCCCGAGCAACTCGATAAGATCATCTCTGGCCAGAGTGATCCGGAACGATTAACGATGTCGATCGAGGAAATGCAGACCATTTTAGAAACATTACAGAGCATGCATTGATAATAACCTTCGTGGTAGAGAAGTTTGTATACAGAACGTACTCGTATGTACTATTAAATAATGGCGCTTGTAACCACACGAGTAAGAGAAATGAAAGTTGTCACAATTTCTATGTGAACACAAACCGATATATGTGCTAAATGTATATCAGACAGGGAAGGGATTGGCTAAACTAGTATAAGGAGGGGAGGTACCATCTGACAGTTTGTAGGAAACTTAGTGCTGGAAATTCTCGAAGACCTAGAGTTGGGTGTCCTTGATCAATGTCCACCGCGGTCGGAGGCGCAAAGTAAAAGCCTGATAGGAGCACTAAATAGCTATTTAAAAAGTTAGGATATGCACAGTATTTCGAGATATCCTGTGCTTACCTCAATATAAGTATGCTTCCTCTGTGATAATTACTCTTGGCTTCAATGTATGTATAAGTCATCAAGAACATAGAAAGTATAATGACGACAACATCCCATCGAGGGAAGATAAGCCTAATGTGTTCAATTGTGAAGAATATACCCAAGTGATGGTCTACTACTTACGAGAAAGTACGGGCGGTCTCACCCATTCTTTCAGGGCTATACCAAGCAGAGAATGCCACCATTGCAGGAATCTGCAATAAACAGACTTGTAATGCGTAGGCTGATCCAATTTCCATACTGTGGGACATAGTAATTTCAGCTGCAAAACGCATTAACAACGACGCTGAAAACTTGCCTCAGTGCAATGTTGCCATTGAGAGCAAAAGAGATAGCATTCATGAACTCGGTGGTGTTGGGAACTAATGCAAATAGAGTGACGCCAAGGAATTTTTCATCAATGCCGGACCCTTCCAAGATAACATCAACAACCTCAATGAGGAGCTCTAGAAAAGACGGAGGGCAATCAGGATCGGCGGGAGAAGGTAGCTGAAATGAAAATTACCAGCGATGATGGCGTATAAAGCTGTGCATGCCAACAGAACACTCGCACTAGTTGTTCGACTCCACGAGGGCGCGTCGTGCCCTCCATGGCCACCTTCTTCGGCTCCCGAAGTCCTTACTCGGGCAGGGGAGTGCGAATGGGCTTGTTGGTGTCGAAGGGCACTTACTGTGGCTACTGCAACGGCGCGGGTAAAGTCGTCTGTTGTCATAGTCTCTGGGACATGCATACTGTCCTTGACAGTGCGATCAACAGTCTCAAGCACAGGAGTATAACCGGGTTGAGCGTGGCCGGTAGCGTATGACACGCGCCGGGGATTGCTAGGGGATGTGGCGTGTCCACCTGGTCGAACTGTCCCAGTGGAACCAACAGGTTGAGATACCTCACGGGGCCCCGGGGTTTCTGTACGCGAAGGGACATTGCTAGACTTCCGGTGGAGGGATGCACTACGTTGGTTTCCTGGAGCGGGGTTGCCAGAGGGGGCGAGCCTCTGATAGAGTGATAGACGATTGTGGACCGGGAGTTCCATAGGGTGCATTAACTGCTGGGGATTCTGCCAGATTTGAGAGGCATGGGTCCGAAGCGAGAACCACAGGCCAATCAAATAAGACTATGAGAAAATCAGAACTGCTCTTCGTTCAAAATCGGGCTGCGCTTACGAAGACTAAGATTGCAGCACAGAAATACATTAACGTCTTGACCGTTGATTGATAAAAGGGATCTTCGGCAGGATCTGGGTGTTGGTAGTAACAATGATCACAGACCCAAGGATTTTCCCCTGGAATTCCTGGGCTGGTCGGGCACCCACTACACACAAGCTGGAACTAATGCGTTTTGATTAGTTTGGGCGATGAATCAGCAGAAAGGTGGGTTACATTTCCATAGGTTTGGTAGAATAGGGTGGGCGTTAAAGCCCCAATGATGGCCATGATCAACATCATGCTGGTGACGCCAGCGCTTTTCGCATTAAACCTTTGTTCCTTCCTTTTCAGCGCGCCGCTACACATGCTCATACCTGGCATTAGCAACACTCCAGCAAGTAAACTGCCCACAATGGATCCTTCCACCAATCGACCTTTGCCTTGTGTGAGCGCGATTGAATAAAGTATGATTTCGATAATGGAACCAAATGTCGCGTTTATAACTGCACCCATTCCAATTGAAGACTGTGCGGAAATCGAGGCGACAGCCATGCCGATGAAATACGAAAGTGGGATGACACTGAGAAGACTCAGGAAGAAGATCAAACCTCGAGATGCAATGGTCACCAAGAAGACGGGGACATGTTTTCCCTCAAGTTCAAGCCTTTCTACTAGTTTCAGAAGGACCAGCCCATCGAAAATGACGAAGAACACGACAGGAAGCAGGTTCACGAAGAGAATATTGACCCCTCCCACAGTGTATTTATAGTACTGCAACCCAACGGCACGATAAGTACAGAGCAAGACGGTAGATGTTGGAGAGCCTGATGGAGCCAACTGCCCTTCTGCAAGTCGGGTGTGTTTTACAGAGAATTGAGGAGCTTGGGGAATATCGCTGCCTTCAGCTTCTGGGCTCGGAGTCGCCTCAGAAGGGGGTGCAGACATTACAACTGCTGGAGGAGCAGCACAGAAGCGGATGGAGGTGGGGTGCTCAAAGAGGTGCTTAATAAGTGCCCAGTTGAGCCTGGCCATGGGGATGGTAACGACGAGGCCCCAACAAATGAGACACACGATGAGCATGAGTGGTGCAATGATGCTGATGATCGCCACCCAGAAACACACTTTGCCGAGCACATCACTTGCGGTCGTCTGCTTTGCCACGCCAATTGAACCTGAGGAAGATGAAGCTGATACAGGTAAGGGTGTCGCTCCATATGCCTTCAAAGGTAAACCGGCCCTTTGAAGGGGTCGCTGAAGGAGTGATGTCGTTTCTCCAGGGAGTGGCTCCGGATTCCAAGAGACAGTCTGTGCATGTTGTGTGAAGTTTCCTGGAGTAATAGTCGTAGTCTCGGTAAGAGGAACGCCTCGCGGTGTGGAGGAGGGATTATTGCCATCGGCATTTGGCGGCGATGCTGCACGGACCGTGTCACCCGCAGATCCGCTGCTCCATCCTTCTTCTTCAACGCTACGCCCATCGTTGTCAGACGAATCGGACCCGTGAAGATCTCCTTCAACATATTTCCCAAAAGGCCAAGCGAGATACCACCCCAATCCAAAAATGAGAGATGAATACCGCCTCCCACCCAGGGGAACGACATAAAGGATGGTTGAGATGACAAAACACGTCACTGCCAACCACCATCCAAAGGCAAAAACCCAGAAGATATTCCCTGGGAGAAGATGGCGCTCCGCTTGAGCAGAGGGAACGGAATGGAGAGCTGCGTCAGCGTCTCGCGTGACGGAACGCGACTTCTTATACAATGCAGGTTTCCAGATAGGGAGACCGAAGGGATGCTGAACATTAATGAGAGACTGGCGATCTTTGAGTGTGATTGGGTCATCCTCTCCCTCATCTACTTCTCCTGAACCTGACTCCTCATCAACAGCTGTGGCTTTCCCTCGCCGACTTCGGGAAGGCGTTTGTTGCCCATCTTCGTCATTATCTTCATCTTCGTCATCAGCATCTTCATTGACCTCCCCTAGGACATCATCCCGAAGAACGACTCCCTGATTGCTACTTATGCTGGTGCTCCTATGGCCACGTCTCATTGAATGAGTAGACGAACTTCTTATAAGGATGGGTTGAGGCGTTCGCGCTGCCATGGGTGCAGCTACTGGGGGAAAATATGAGGTACCTTGATTGTGGTGTTGAGGCGTATCTGTCACGGACCACTGTGAGCCATGACTGGTGGTTCGTTGGAGGTGGCTGAAAGGCGTCGGTGTTGACGATAAGTTAAGGGATTCACCATCATCCGAGGGCGGAGAGGGTATATGAGAAGACATACACGACGCTTGGCTCTTGGCTGGAGCCGCGTGACAGACCTTGGCCTTTTGTCGTCGTTGTTGTCGGCGCTGCGCTTGGCGGTGAAGGGTTGCTGGGGTGAGCTCGCTAAATACGGCTATTCGTTAAATGAACACGGCAACCTCCGCGGCTTCGTATAATCTCAATGATCTAATCTAAACCTAAATCTTTATTTCTTCAACAACTTTTCATGAAGCTGTGCTCCCTTTAACTTCGCCCGTAAATACTCTAACCGCGCCTCATACCGAAGTCTAACCTCCTCTCTGCGTTGTTGTATATCCTCCATTTCGTTTTCAGCCTGCCCCTCTTCTTCATATCCTCGCACTGTCGTCCCAGGTATTACATCCCCATCCTCTGGAACAGCCGTCATAGGTAAATTTCCCGTGCTTCGTCCCAGACTGGTGTTCGATCCTGTCGCTACACTTAAATGTCCATATGTCGCCGGTATTGCTGGGACTGGAGGTACACTATCCCCACTGCGACTGGGCTTTCGCTCTTGAGACCCGACACTGGATGTCGAATTTTTTCGGTGTAATGATCCAGGCCTTGAAGCTGAATTGAGGGAAAGTGAGGCATTTACACTAGGTTTAGGGCGGACTGTTTTGCGACCAGAATATGCAGACCGTGATGCAGACGCTCCTGATGTCGCCGATCTAATGGACACGACATCACTGTCCGTGATAACCACACGCCTCTGTGACCGACCGTCAGGAACAAGAGTCCATGATGAATCTTTTCCCCCAGCGTCCCCAAAGGGCGATCTTCCCTGCCGTCGCTGTACTCGCGCAAGTGTGGTCAACTCAAGACCATTGAAGGCGTCCATCAGTCTCCTTGCTTCCGCTTCCACTGTCAATATCTCCTGCCGGATCTCTGCTGTCGTCTTTAGGTGTTCTTCGTCAAATATTTCGTTAAGATATCCTCCATATTTCACCTCGTTTCCAATGGCACGCGCAGGAAAGGACGAAGGGGGTGTAGCAAGCCGCTTAATACTTGCCGCCGACCGTGACACAAGTGGTGAATAGGGCGAATTCTCAGAATGAAAGCGGTCGG
Source organism: Collybia nuda (assembly GCA_015584075.1). NCBI lineage: Eukaryota > Fungi > Basidiomycota > Agaricomycetes > Agaricales > Clitocybaceae > Collybia > Collybia nuda. The sequence goes on from MU150266.1 coordinate 125,358, forward strand.
AGCCGACGCCTGTGTGCCGAGATGAAATTGATACGGTATCTGCATGCACACGCGAGGTTGTGGTACGGACAGATGAATTGCTCGTCTTTTTTGAAAGGCCTCGTTTGAAAATGTTGGATGTCGCTGACGTAGATGAGAAGATACTAGACGTGTCGCTATAGTCCTTGGACCCTGATGGTGTTCGTCGGCTTGTTGCACGTCGGAGAAAGTTAGTGACGCCGGACGTTACAGATGACTTAGACCGGACCGAGGGAGAACGATCAACGTCAACTTGAAAATTAGACAAAGGACGAGATGTAGCTGTATTCACAAATGATTACTTAAATGTTGGAATAATATATATTTCGACTCACGTCTTCCCTCCTGTGTTGAGCCAGGTACACGTGGTCGAGGCCTAGCGAGTGGAACCACAGGAACTTCAGTGGGGACAGCTGCGCTACTTGAAAACCTCTCAAATAAATTTTGCCGCAACAGGCGGTACTCATCATCACTAGAAACGGCAAATAAGCCAAATAAACCTGCTGAAAATAGCTGCACACTTACTTGAGGAGCCCCTCGGAATTAGCAACTGCCAATTCATTCAAACGTTGTGCCAGTGTTATCCTACTTCACTTTAATTTACATTATATTCATAGGGGCTATGTGGGAACGTACGTGACTGTGTCAGTTGGTTTGCGGCGGGAAGGTGAGGGGGCGAGTGGGTCGTCGTGGTGTGCAGCAAACGAACCATTACGGGATCGAGACGAGGGTGATGGGGAAGAAGGAGGACGCATGCTTGACGTATATGTGCCCCTTGCCGATGTGGACAATGCGGGCAGTGTTGGGCGGCCATCTTGTCCACGTAGAATGGAAGGACCAGCTTTGCTCGTGGAATTTGCGTGCCGCGTGAGGGGACTCGAAGCGTGTGGTTTTGAACCTGTGGAGTCTGACAGCGTCTGCGCGGCCGAGGCGCCATGTGTCGTAAACGAAGCTGCTGGCTGGCCTTCGCGTTCTTTGCCCTTGTTCTTGCCATACTGCACGTAAGATGAACCCATTTAGTGATCTCGCAAGGCCTACGGACGTTAAAACTAAAAGAACGCACAAATCGGGAGCGAATGACATGAACAACGGACTTGTCATCGGCAGTGGCAGCTGTGGTGAGATAGCTACCATTATCTTCGGTCTTTCTGGATGAAAAAAAACCCATGTCTGCATTACGCTGATAATTAATACTGTTGAAGCCGGTTGCCCAAATCCCTGACGCGATGAAAGGAGGATGGGCGACAAATTGTCTACAATAGCCTTGTGTCGGGCCACAAATAAATTATGTACAAATCCGTACTAGTGGTTGCAACTAACTCCGGTACCGCATAGCACAATACAGGGTCATACATTTTACCATCCGAAATTGGATTTTTGAACCTCATTTCGAAAAACAATATCCATTTCCCTCAACGTCCCAAAAATTATACCGGTTCAAAACGCGATTAGCCATTAATAATGCATTCGTGACGATATGCCAACAGGTTAAATGTTAGATGTTGTGACATTCCCTGACATTTTTCACTACAGTCATTTGACCCTGGACTAAAACAAATCTACCAGTTTCACTACGATATTTATTCCATAAAAATTACAGCCAGCAACCCAGCCATTACACAAAAATATCGAAAATCATCAAATTTCCATTGACAACCTTCGGTAAATATAATAGAATTTCCCATAGTCGCTCTGTCAAAGCCGTTTTGCGTTGTCTGCTATCTCCACGAATTCTTTCTTGAGGTCAAACCAGCGAAAAAATGAAAAAATTGTCTGCAGGTTAAGGCGTTGCGAAGATTTATTCATGACATTCAATTCACAATGAGAATAGATGTTAGTCTCGACATAGTAAGGTCAAACAACAACCTTACAAAAAGCCTATTAGGAAGTAGATTAGCAATGCAGGACAGATGGTACGCACCGGCCAACCGCTCGAAAAATCGAGACGATTAATACCAAGCTAAGATATTGATACATTAGCTACCCAGTCTAGATTATGTGACCCCTGATACTCACGAAACTACCTGATGGGGTGTAGTAGTCTAAAAGAAACAATGTCATCGAATGGTGTGAGTTTAAAGTCAGAACACCTACGATATATCAAAAGCACACCATCGTTGTCCGACATCAGATCCTGGCCACCAGGTCCAATGATCTAGTACCGCTCTCAACATGAATATAGATGGTCAAGAACTTAAGACTGACGCTATCATGGGTACCCAAAACAAGTGTCCCTCCTCCGTTTACCAACGCAACACCTGCCTGGTCAACAAATCCCCCGGTCGCACTATCGTACATAAACATTAGAAGTGTGGTTCATGTAGTATACAGAGGACGTTACCTAGTCGACCTTCCAACCCTAATATTGTAGGTACTAGAAGTGCCCTGACAACAGTTGTCCCAGGAAGTGAATAGGTAGTAAAAACTGTCAACTTTAAAAATAGCACTGGCTTCGATGGCTCCACCGTTGGCGGTGCGCTGCGCGAGTGCTGTCACTACTGTACTTGATGGTTTTCCAGTCGAAGAACTCAAACTATAAAATTCATTCAGTCACACACTATTAAAAAATATCACAGTGACCAACGTTTGAAGTTTTATCCCTGTCCAAAAGCTACCAAGGGAGAGCCTCCACGTACTCCCATCTAAGCAAAAACTAGTGAGTTATCAAGAAAAAGGAAAAAAATAACAATATTTTAACCTATAAGAAGACTAAACTCATGGGAATTTGGAAAAGGGAGTTCGGAATTTATTATTCTTAACAACTTACTTTGGGTCGATTGCCTGGAAGGATCAGTCAAATTGTCTATATATAGCCAGGCGAGCAATGAATATCACGCACATTGTAATTATTCGCACTTGAGGTTTGCGTTACAAGGCCCTCATGTGTCCAGCTACCTGTTCCATTTTTCAATACCATAAGAACAACAGAACCCGGAAATCATACCTGGCAGCCCAGTTGTAGACTTGGCGAAGAATATTGCAGACTATAGGTTGACTGGTCAAGGGATTACGCAGCAGTTAGACAGAATTACTTGCATTTTGGGATCCAAAACTCGACGCGGCATAGTATAGCTATAATTGCATTCAGGTATCGCTTGGGCAGCCGCTTAGAAAATAATGTTTCGTACCAAGAACTGTCCGTCTAAGTAAGTGCAATCAGGGGCCCATAAGTTTCTGAATAAAAGCCGGGTCAGGAAGGGGAGAAGATATTTCTGAAAAGTAGTTACCCATTGGATGTTCCTGTAAAAGGGTCGGTCCAGCTTGCACCATTCGGCCACACCTTACCGACCAGTGTCCAGGCGATACGATCCGTGGAAGTACGAATTTCAATACCAGGGGCGGTAGCTTCAATTAATATGAAGGCAGTCAATTCGACGTCAATATAAAATCATCAAACGCACAGAATACGAAGTATTTTCCAGTATTGTCCTTGCACATAGTTGGGTCGTGGACAGCCGTGTTTCCGGTAACTCTGCCAGGGCCTACAACGGCGTACGCAATTGTAGCGGAAGCTAAAATAGATAATGCTGTTTTGAAATACATCTCGCAATTGGAAGCAGTCAAATGTGTGGTAGAGGACTTTTGGTTGTTTTTATACTGTGATAGGTGGGATATTTTTGTATTTTTTCCGATAACACTGCATAAAGAACGGAGTTATGATGATTGGAAGATGGTCACACCAGCATTAGTATAATCGTCAGGCGATTGCGCTGGTAGGGAGAAATAATCCATTTTGCGGTTGAGTCAAAATAGATCGTAACTTTTAGTCACTTCGATGAGAGGGGCGGACCGCGATGCGCCGCCGGTTGTTTGGTCACGTGGTGTTTGTTCTAATCACCGTGACGTCGACTGTTGTCTCCCGGTCTCCGATACAAAGGAAAAAACCCGGGATGGCGCAACACGGGTGCTATCCGGTTGGATGAAGCCGTTCCAGGAGAGGGGTCAATTCAAGAATTCAATCTGAGAATTTCTAATATTTTCTCCCAACGACACCATGCCCACTGACGCCCGTTTATCTGGAATGAAAGCAATCAGATGGCACCCTCCATCATACGACATCCGAGTTGAAAGGATCGCCGTTCCAGAGTAGAGTACATTTTATCCCGTTATTATGGATAAATGTAATTAACCATAATACAGAATTCAGCAGCCCGATGATGCAATCGTGAAAGTAACGGTGGGTATCTTTGTCACTCGGACACCGCCCACGACTAACTCTCCACCTAGCTTGCTGCATTATGTGGTAACTTCAGGTCTTGCATATGTCCTCGCCATACTTACGGGTCTGTTGGCAGGAAGCGACCTACACATCTACCGAGGACATGGAGGGGTGGACAAAATGTAAGTATTACGATACCTCCCCCATATCTTGCTTGATATGGTATTGATTCTAGCCATACCTGTGGACATGAATTTATTGGGGAAATAGTATCTTTAGGGTCCAGCTATGGGTCACATGCCGAGGGCAGGCCAAAGCTGTATTCAAATTTGAAAGTTGGGGACAAAGTTGTCTCTCCCTTCACAGTTAACTGTGGAGAATGCCAGTCAGTCAGGAATTTATGTTAAAAAACAAGAAAATCTGACGTGTCTACGCCAGTGTGTGCCGCTTAGGTTACACGGCACGCTGTCCGGAAGGCGCGCTTTTTGGAACACCAGTACTTGAAGGGGGACAAGCCCAATATGTGCGTGTACCCAAGGCGGGAGGGACACTATTCAATTTGAGCAACCCAAGCACCTGGTCGACCACCCTTTCGAATGAGGAGAAAGAGAGAGCCTTGACGGGGCTGGCCGATACCTCTCTGCTTATGCTTGCAGATATTCTCCCCACAGGAGTCTTCGCTGCCTTACAGGCTATAAATCATCCGAAAGTGCAGCCCACCATTACTGGACGGCCTTGGCCACTTTGTCTCTCCTCTGGAACTGGCACCACCGGCAACGAAGTACCGTTCACCACAGATGACCGGACTCTGACTCTCGCCATCATCGGCTTGGGCCCAGTGGGGATTTGTGCTTCTGTCAGCTTACTAGACGCCCTTGCCACACGCCGTCTCCCTTTCCGTATCGTGGCTATTGACCCTATTGAGTCCCGGCGGGAAAAAATGAAGGCTGTTTATGCAGCCATTGGCGAATCAGGCAAGGGTTCTGGACAGTTCATTGTTCATAGCATCGAGGATGCCAAATTAATAGTCAAGGATTGGACGGGAGGTATCGGATGCACCGCCGTCCTGGAGGTTTGCAGCTCTTTTGTGTTTTTTGATGGAAACTTGACCAGGGCATACAGGTAGTCGGAAATACAAGCGCATTGACTTTAGCATATGATCTTGTCCAAGCTTTTGGCGTCATCACATCTGTTGGGGTCCATGGAGAACCTCCTTTGCCATTCACAGGGCGCCAAGCGTATAACAAGAACGTATCTTTTGATTTCGGGCGTTGCCCTGCACGGGCAATGTTTCCTATGGCCTTTGACCTACTTGGTATGGTGTCCTCACTTGTCTTATCCGGGTATCTAATATGATTCACAGTCAAACGACAAGATGTGTTCGGAGGGGTTGGGCGACCTGAAAGTCTGATTGATAAGTTAGTTGATTTCGACTCAGCCGCGGAGAGCTACCGTGCATTTGAGAAAGGGGAAGTAGGCAAGGTCATATTCGATCCTTGGAAGTGATAGGTCTCGGTGTACTTTTCCCTACCTAGTAGATACCTAAATCCAAATATGATTTTTCGGTTTCTACCCACAAGGGACATGACCGATGATGGAATCAAAAACTCAAAAACGATCATATTCATATTTTACGACGCATATCGCAGGTTACGACAAGATTTAGACCACAACCTAGAGAGGGAGGAAAGGCTGAGTTGACTACTCCTCAAGTGTGATGTTCAATACATACTGGCCAGCCACTGGAAAAATCGAGTCTGTTAATTCCCAACTGAAGAAAAACTATGAGTGGGATAAAATAGATAATAGCCATATTTGGTACATACAAAGCTTCCGTTTGATTTGTAGTAGTCTGAGAGATGAACATATCAATAGGGGGGACATAAATCCAAGATTTAGACATACGGTATATCAGGATGGCACCGTCACCATCTGCCATCACGTCTTGACCGCCGGGCCCGATGATCTAGGATGAACCCTGTTAGGATATAATGTATATTTTTAGGTAGTAATGTATTTACGCTATCATGAGTTCCCAGGACGAGAGTACCGCCACCTGAGGTTAACGCAACGCCATTTTGATCAACGAACCCGCCGTTAGGACTGATAGAAGTTAGCTCTAGAAGATGCTCAGCATTCGGCGAAAATAAGACCTTGAAGATCTTCCAACACGAATATTATAAGTGCTAGATGTCCCCGCGCAGCACTTATCCCACGAAGTGAAAAGGTAATAGAAATTCCCGTTTTTGAAGACGGCACTGGCTTCAACAGCACCCCCACCTGCAGTACGCCGTGCCAATGAGGTGATTGTGGTGCTGGCAAGTTTCCCGGTAGACGGGTTGATGCTGTGATATTGTAAGTGGTCGCCGTTAAAAATGGGTTATATACTAACGGGAATGATTTTATGCCGGTCCAGAAACTACCGAGTGACAAATACCAATTACCCCCGTCTAAAAAAACATTTTAGCCTGGAAAGGACACTGTATGTGGCAATGATTTACCGATAAGCAAGCTAATAATATATTGACCCGTATCAAACACCAAGGGTAGGATGATGCAAAAGGAACGCACTTGGGATCAATAGCCTGTATTCAGTTGAGGTTAACACCTTGAACTCAATGGGCATTGTAACGAGCTAGAGTCACATACGTTATAATCGTTGCTACTCGTGGTTGATGTGACCAGGCCTTCATTAGTCCAGCTTCCTGATTTATGCGATGATCTTAGCAAAAGCTTATATAATTGAATCGAGAAGTATGCCTTACCTGGGGCGCCAGTGGTGGATTTCGCGAGGAATATAGCAGACTTTAGAATAATTTAGTACATGGTTTAATTGTAAAATGGACGGGAACGTCACTTTCTGGGATCCGAAGCTTGAGGCAGAATAGTAAAGCTTTTCGCATTGATTGATCGAGGGAACACAGCAGAAGCAGAGACAATACATACCCAGAATACCCCGTTAATGTATGTACAATCTGGTGCCCAGATATTGCTAAGATGATCCTTTTAGCGCCACACCACTCTGTCTGTGTAAGACTGACCCGTTAGAGGTTCCGGTGTATGTATCGGTCCAGCTGGCACCGTTGGGCCAAACCTTTCCCGTCAGGGTCCATGCGGTTCGGTCGGTGGATGTCCGAATCTCAATTCCAGGTGCGGTTGCTGGTTGATCAAGGTGGTTATAAGTAACCATATGCAACGAAAGAGACGGAAGAAGGCTGACAGAACACGAAGTACTTCCCATTCTTATCTTTACACATGGTGGGGTCGTGGACGGCGGTGTTGCCGGTAACAACACCAGGTCCAACGACTGCACGAGCTACGCCAGCGAGAGCGAAAGTCAATAGAACTGAAAGATAGTGCATTTAGAAGGTGGGGATCTGGATAACATTTCCTATATTTTATATGTCGCCAGGGGGGTTCTTGCGACAATTCGTTTGCTCAGTAGTGCGGATTCCCGAGGTTTAAGCTGAGATGTCCGTGTTGCGCATATGCCAGCAGTTGCTATCATGCCACGCGCAGAATACTGATCACGAGTCGTTTCATAGAACGGTTACAGCTATCATGTGCTTTAAGCTTTATTATCTCGCACCGCCCGCCTTCACCAGGAAGTAAATGAGCAAAAACGGCAGCCGCCCGGCTCCGCAGAGAGCTGTTCGGCCTTCTTATAGCGGCCCGTCCAAAGTAGGTTGCCACCTGGGTAGAGCGGTGAATTAACGAGGAAATTTTGATCAAGAGGCCCTTTACTCGTGACATATCTGTCTTCTTTTCATAATTTCTGGTTCAACGAACATCGAACGTGTAAAACGAGGGCCCGCGTATTTGTCCGCAATATGAATGCTCTACTTACACACATCTTATCAGGGCATGATAAAGTTAGCGAAAAGGAAGGGCGTAGGGGCAATTTACAGTGGCTTACCCACTCAAGATGATTCAGGGTGTCAAGGTATACATTTCAGCTTGGTTAGAACCAAAGAGGGAGCGGAATGCCAAATTCTAATCCAGTGACTAATTTAGACGGCCCGTGAAAGCCGCACTGAATAACGCATGGCGAAGAACACCGACATAGACCAGTGATCTCTAATCGTGTCCATTTGTGGTGCACATACAAGGTAGATATATAATCCCAGGGGGGAGGGAGTTCGCTAGCATGTTTTAATCGACGGATCCGGGGGTGCGCGAAGTATCACAATCCAGACGAGAGAAGCAGACAAGAGCTGCTCCCTGCATTATCAATTATCACAAAGCATCCAGCAGCCTTGCGGATCCAGCATTGCAAACTCTCGGTAGCAAATTAGGTCTAGGAAGACAAGTCAACCGCTTCGAGTTGGTCCCATCCGGCAAGCCCGACCACAGTCGGCAAATCTTTCCAAATTGCCTCGCGTAGAGTGTTAACATCTCTCTCAAAATCCACTCGGCATTGCTGGCACACGATCGGTTCTTCTCGGAGAACCTGTATGGCCTGGACCATAAAGTGAAGAGGCCCAGTCCTCAGGACCCAAGAACGGGATAGTCTAGAGGACAATTTGGAAAATCCCCGGATGCAGATTGTTGTTGTCGGGCATTTACATAACGCCGGTCTCTTGTCAAAGAATCGACGAACGAAGTCGAGGGTAATGTTCATCCGATGTTGAAACATGAGCGTATAATCCTTGATATCCGCTGAATCTAGTACAGAAGACGGGGTCGAGGGGTGATTGGATTGTAGTTTTGGGTGGTCCGCACGAAGTAAATCGATCAGTGGATAAAGTGACAGGAAATAGAGGGCTGACGGGACGACAATTTGAATGTTGACCTCCCTTGCAAGATTAAGGATGTGTAAAGGGTGAACATAAGGGTATGTCGTATTATTTGCCACTGGTGACGTTAGTGCCCTTGCAACCATTGCGTCATGACCATGAAGGGTGTATGACCATGTCTCTGCCAAAAATCGGATGGCCTGGATGCGAAGATGTGCGATGAAGTATTTCGTTGATAGGCGTAGGATACTGACAAGATTGAGAAAATCGTCGAAATTTCGATTATGGAAGGTCCTGTCGGAAAATGTGAGTTGATGTAACTTGGCACCCCAATATGGGTGACTTACGCGCCATCATATAGAGCCGTTATAAGCGTCGAGAATTCAGATGGAAGGTCGTACACACAAACCACTTGACATCCATCATAAATGTCGGTCCCATGAGACACGGGTTGAGGAATGCAAAACATATCCTCAAATACCTCTGAATGTCTTCCCTGACCCGGCTGTTGTAAGATTTGCCTTATAGTTTCAAGGGCAAATAGCTCACCAAAACACCTCGATGAAGGCGGAAAGCGGTTTTATCTTCATCAGTGACAAGTATGATATTTCCATCGTCAAACCAAGGCTATTCAAGTATCAACAAAATTAGTAGCCAGTACCAAACATAAAAAATGTCTGGGGCGCACTTCACCTCGCTTCCCTAACGACATCATTGTCAAACGCGATCGTTGATATTCATCCAAATTTACGTCGCGTGGATTGCTATATAAATGTAATCTGCACACGAACTTTGTGACAGAAAATGGGTCAAGTGGCAGGCAAATGTTTGCCAGTTACCCTGAGATCGGGAGTTTGGGCGTCTTTGGTCACGCTTGGCCCGGGCATTAATAATAATAATAATATTTATTTACGTATGATAAATGAAATCGCGGCAGAGTCCGGTGAACTTGAATGTCCCATACCCCTTCTCGCCCTGGTACTCCAGGTTCTAGAGTATCCCCTTCGCGTCTCTCGATAAGACCCAGCGTTCGACCAACGCCATCTCTATCAAACCTCAACATCCACATCCATACTATTGAGCCGTTGGATCTTCCTCCGGTACCGCCATTACCAAGTTATATATCTACCCAGACGCTAGAGAGTTCAGCTTCATCCGTCATAACGGTTGACACAACGGAAGGAATACTACTTCAAGATGTTGACGCAGAAACAGAGGACAGCGGAGATATCACTGTGCTAAGTATTGATGCAGATGTTGAGACGGGATCGAAACAAACGTTGCGTGATCAATTGAGAAAGACTTTAGGCCACAAATCGTCCAGACCAGGCACGATAACTTCGCCCTAGTACTAAAATCATGAATCTCATTACATCGTCTAGATGTTGCGATACGTTCAAATCTCAAAGACCGATCGCCTGATATAAATCCCATGTCCTTCGAAACAGGTGAATGTTCTCAGGCTACTTATGCGTAGATAATTGTTAATCTGAAATCAAAGCGCTCAGGTACTACCCTCGGGAATACTATGTCCTAACGGACGCTGGAAAACCCGTGTTCATAAGGTAGCGTAACACAATTCTTTAGTATTCTCTTCTACTAACAATCCTTTCTAGCCGGCCTGGAGGCGAATCGTCTGACAATGTTGCAGCTACGATCGGCATCATGCAGGCGCTAATATCTGTTTACCTTGACGACAACGATAAATTGAGATCCATAAATGCCGGTAAAACGCGGATATCATTCATCCTGCGTCCACCTCTATATTACGCATCCGTCTCATCATGGGGAGAGCCTGAATCAGTGGTAAGATTTTAACCTAACACGTGTCCTTGAAGTGGAAAAAATTAACAGTTTTGGATCTATTCTTGTGAAGTAAGACACGCTCCCATCTCGAATACCTCCACCTTCAAATCCTGAGCATTGTTACGGCTGCTCAACTTCGACGAATATTCGAACGAAGGACTAACTTTGACTTACGACGTCTCCTTGATGGTATACCTATCATTCGACATACCTCATCACGATGCTGATTTCTTATTGCAGGAGCCGAAAGTTTTCTAGACTCTTTATTGCATCGCCTAGAATTCGATCTAGCCATGAGTACTTCTTCGCTCCACTGCTTGAAGATTGATCCAAACCTACGGAAGAGAGCTGCAGAGGCCCTGGTCCCATCACCGAAAATGAAGGTCAATACCGAAGACCTCACTGTCGCAATGGTACTGATACGTTGTCCTTAAGGATATTTTATATGTCTTCCTTGTCGCTAGAGGTAGGGTTATCACCCTGATAAGGCCTAGAAAACATTCTATTCACCCCGCTGGTATTTCTAATATCATCAATTAGCAACGTGACCTGACTGCCGTGATTAGACATTCACATTCTTCTCAACACAATACATTCACCGTCGATTATTAACTCCCCTGCCTCATCCTCATGGATCCCTGTTTGCCTTCCCAAATTCAACCCGTCCGGATTCGTCAACGCCTATATTTCATTTGTGCGTAAGGGTGATGGCCTAGATGATGACAGACACCTACCTGCGACTCACAAGGCGGAGGATAATGCCAGTAATGTGCTAGCAGCCCCGGTGCAAGGCTTCGCCGCGCCTGCATATGCGACTTGCGACCACCTGGGACTAGCATTGGTCTGTATTAGTGGGGGCGGCGAGTTTGATGCAATCAGAGGATGGTGTGATAGCATTGCCCAGGTTGTTCTCCCTTTACCCTTATATTCAAAATACATTTACCAATCCCTTTTTAATAGAGGCTTGATAAAGAAGGCATTTTAGATGCGATTGCGGTTGCTTCGGACTCTAACCAAACAGAATACTCTGTGGCGAACTTAGGGATTCCTGGACTGCGACATTTTGTCTACAAATCACGATCCCTTGTTCAAATTACTGCACCAATATTTGAGGATCCCTACGACGAAGTCGAAGATAAACGGAGGTAAGATTTTACACTACGTATGCCTTATCTACATGTTTATCTAGTTCCAGGCTAATTACACTGTATCAAACTCTTCATGACGCGATACATGCCAAATCGGGGCAGGAAGGTCCTTTAAAGCTACAATATATCAAAACAGAGCGAGAGAGTGTCATGGGCTGGGTAAGTGTTTAATCGATTTTGCAGGTATATATATACGTTCTGATATGCCTCAGATAACTCAACCTTTTGAGCTATATATCGCACTATCACCCTTGTTACCGAAGAGTGCTATCGTCGGAGCTGCGAATTCCGTGGCGCGGTGGGTTAAGAAAGAGGAAGCACGGCTATTCCTCAGAGATGCCCCTGTTTTCTAATTTTGTTGTGCTATAAACTTCTATATTATCATTACCTCTTAGGTTTACCATCAGGGAACCAGTTAAAGTTGAGCTATTTATTCACGAGGTTAAACATATGCGTGAAGTAAGTTCACTGGAGCCATACCATTACACATAAAGAACATGGTTTCACCATCCCGCACCAAATTGGTCCACTACACCATGTTGGATCGTACCCCCATCGCGCTCTCTTTAAAACCTACCTTCTCAACCATGGCTTCGACGAAGGCAGTCTTACCCTTCTTGGTCAAATCTCGCATTGGATATTCTACCCTCACGCTCATTTCCGTCTGGGTTTTCCCGGTATGCTGGAGCGAGCAGCATGAGAGATGGCAGATCCTCATTAATGACAGAGAGTTTCTCGAAACGCTGATAGCGTTAAAAAGTCCGTCGAACTGATCAAAGTAACATTTGATACACCCTCGCCGCCCCAACCGCATCACTATGGGGTATTCCACTGGAAGGCCATAAGCGTACTCGGGGATGCTCTCATTGGCTTTTTGATCTTTGTGACTGGGAACCTCCCGTTATTTTGTGGCGTCTCCGCTCGTACCACAAACTTTCTTGTTCGCTCGTTGATAGGTTTGTGTGAGCCAGAGCTTAACCCCTACATATTGAAAGGTCGTATTATAGTTGCACCATAGCATGTCACAATCATATGTAGGTGATTCATCACTCACTTGCCAAGTTGCACCACCCACATTTCTGTAGAGTTTTCCCGCTCGATTTGTTGTAAAATGTACATTTAGATTTTGGCAGTCCGAGAAGCCTAAGTAAGCGGCGATCACGACGTTGACCTGGACCAAGGTCACGTTCTGTTAGTCCTTCGCCACAACACCGGTTTATTTTATTTTTCCATGTTCTCTGTCTTGGGTTCTAGCTCTCGTCTGTCCTCTCTTGTACCGCGCCTCTCGCGCTCTCTGGTCAACAGAGCGGCGTCTCGACCAGTGCCCCCTCCCCTGGGTAATAATTTGCTTCCATCAGCATATATTCACCAACTTACCACTTGGCCTATACAGAGCCCATCTCGACGCCTAGTGATTTCCTGAAAGCTATTGGCCGCTCATCAGAAACGAAGGTCACAATCGAGAGCTGGGATGAGTTTTGGAAGACTTCAGGCAATGCGTTGAAGAAATCTGGGCTTGCTGTCCGCGACCGGAGGTATTATCATGTCCTATGCTTAAACATGCGTAAAATCTGACATGCATTGGACCAGATATATCTTGTGGTGTATGGAGAACTATCGGAACGGGCAACCAATCCAGAGCTTTGCTCACGAGCCAAAACCGAAGAAGGCAATACGAGGGTAGAAGGTCTGGTGATATTCAAGAACTCATATTGACATCTGCTTTCGACAGGTGGGGTCCAGCTGTGCAGAATGGAAAACGTATACGATCACGGAGACTCAAAAACCAAAAGTAATTGCATGTGTCTAACGCTTCAGAATTAAGAAAAGTCCTTGCTTTACATCATGCAACCGGGGAAACTCGTGAAATTCGATGAGAGGAATCCGTGGCTAAACTAAATACATTGCTAAGCGGGTATCGTGAACATATAGTCCTATCTACGCGCCCAAGCCTTGTTTGACAGGCACCCATGAATATAAACCTGCAGCGGGCGAAAGAAACATCTTAACACGGAGAGTGGTGGTAGTGAAATTATCTGCAGATTAATGATAAGCATCTATGGTTGAGCTATGGTTACTGCTACTCACTCACAAGGTAAATGTTTCAGATTGTAAGTAGACGCTAGTTCTCCGATGCATCGCAAGGTCTTCCTACACATGCAACGTTCTCATTATCAAGATGACGCTTTAATGCGTCTCGGCGGCTGAATGTCCGTTCACACCCACCAACCCTCCACTGGTCTGCGAATAAAAAGGGTTTCAGGTTTGTCGAAAGACCGTGCGTACCAGCATCCTTCAATAACACACCCTTGCACCACCACCCCTGGGTCTGGTCCTTGTCGTCTGGTCGAAGGTGTGTCTTCAGGTGACGTTTAAAATCCGGCATCCGACCATTTGTTTGTGTCCAACGACACGCAATACAGACCAATTCAGTCTTATTCTTGGCTGCTGCTAGTGCGGCGCGAACAGCAGCAGGAGACATCGCTTGTACATTTCGAGATGGAGGGGCTTGGCGAGCTCTCTTGGCGGGCCGGTACTCAATTGAGCCCATGAGTGAAGGGTGCAGTGGATTTTTGGAATAATTAGGCGGTGTTGTCGATGAACGGCGACGTTTTCGAGGTTCAAGCGTCGGGGATGGAATATATTCATCATCACTCATGTTACCGTCACTTTCAGAGTCAACCTCGTACTCGGCATCGGAGGATGGAAAACGACGACGGGAGCACCATGGAGGTGAGCTGGCGGAGATGAAGGGAGGGGGAGAGGGAGAAGTGTCGTTCCTCAGCTTAACAAATGTTGAAAGGAGCACATCTGTCCTAGTTTCAAGGAGGCCAAGGGAAGTGGGTGGCAAGAATGGTGAATCACGACGTTCGACCTTCGGACTGACGAAGGATTTATCAAAACAGAAGGGCGATTTTTTTGGAGGGCTTACAGTGGTTGCGAGCGAGCAATATCTTTAGCCATGTCTCCATTGATGGAATACTGGTGTTCTTCGAGTTGCAAGGGCTCAACGTCGGTGTCTGAGTCACCACTCCCGAACCAGATATCTGGTGAACAGGTAGACCGCGTAAATGATGAACAAGATGACGAGCTGGAAGAGCTCATTGGAGACATCTGGAAGAGGTCCATGCGATCTATTATTTTCCCATCGTTTGGGGGGAAATTCTGTGCTGCTTCGGCGAAAAGGTCCTCGAAGAATGTAGGCTCATCGGAGTGGGTTTCGTTCCAATTTTCGAAGAACATATCGAAGGCGATTTGAGAGATGAAGCTGTTGAAAGAGGTCCATAGTGAAAGAGGTATTATATACCAAAAACCTCCCTTTCTTCCAATAATAACAATGCCGCGACCTGGATATATCGGAGGAGTGCCCAGGGCCTAACCCCAGAAAGAACCCCGCGTTATTATCACATCGTGTATTGGGAAAAGGCCCAAAACAGGGAATCATATTCAAGACAAAGGATGTGAATCGATATTTCGCACTCAGCACATCAGGTCCAAGCGCATCAGGTCACATTTTCGAGATCGGCCCTTTCAACTAACGCCCAGGAATCACATTTGACAATGCCTTTAAGATTAGATTGTGACTTTGGAAGGGGTCCACTTTGATATTTGTTGATTGGTCCATCTACAGCCCTGCATGAGGCAAACATGAGGCTTTTCGTCAAAGAGCTCCCGCCATGGCAAAATTTCAACACGAGACTAAAATGTAAAGGTGCTCTCCGGACCATGGAAGGGTGGGGTACACCTAGATACTATAACTTCTTCAAAAATCGGCCAATTTATAGTATGTGACATGCAAATTGTTAAAATGGTTAGAGAACTAGGACCGCCGAGACTCTCAGAGTGTCCAGTGTGTTGCAAGCCAAGAAATGGCGCGAATACATACATAGTATTTGCTTGCGGTGGGGGGGATGGTCACGAGACTACTGTCTAGATCTGCTATAGCCAGTTCCTTGAGTGATTTTGATGACGATTAGCCTCAGATTTGGACCAAAGAAAGAAACTGTTGACTCGTAAAAGTATGAAAGTTTGTTTAAAGATCAACTTCCCCAGTGCCCATCGATCGTCACCTTTAATAAATTGAAGAACGACACTAGTGACGCCCCCATGCCGCCATTTATCTACACAGGACACGTCGAGGTAACGACGTGTCGGCCATTGCGGTCACGGTTGAGTAGTGACGTAAGCCACATTATCAGACCATTAACGCTGATACATCACCGTGACCGTTTCTTCCTCTCGCAAGCAACTGGCGGGAGATGTTTCCCTCTTTCCCATACTGTCAGACACATTATCTGACTAGAAAATCTTCCTAATCTAAGTAGGAACAATGCCTCCCGAGAGCGATCATGAAGACCACGCAGAGATTCTCGATCAATTTCGCCAGGAAGTATTCGAAGACGGCGTCGTTCATGAAGGTGACACCATCGGTACTGATGATGAAACACTCTTGTGGGCAGGGGATTATTCTATATAAAGAGCTCTCAAATACTGATTATTTGCGACAGACGGTTCTTGCGCGCACGCAAATTTGACTTGGCACTATCTAAGAAAATGATTAAAGACTGTCAGGAGTGGCGCAGGACTGTCGAAGGCATCGGCATTGACGAATTATACCGTCGGATTGACCCGTTCGACGTAAGTACTAAGTTCATCTATTACACAGACCCACCAAACACCCTACAGTACCCAGAGAGAGAAGCTGTTTTCGAGTGCTGGCCCCTTTGGTTTCACAAGGTCTGTCATGCACTTTTTGACGTCAACCTCAGTCTTAAACTCCCGCAGACAGACAAGGTCAGGATAACAGACTGTCATCCTTTAGCCATCTAATCTTTGACCAGAAAGGCCGCCCTTTAAATATACATTTCTTCGGCGGTATGGACCTACCCAAGCTTCACAAAACCTGTACCCCGGAGAAGCACTGGCAAACCATTCTCGTAAATGCGGAATCTGTGCGTAACTGCCATAAATTTATGCATATCCTCGATCTCTATTTCACCAACGACAACAGCTGCCCCGCGAAGTCCTCCCAGCCGCAACTCGGAAAGCGGGAAAGTCCATAAGTACGGTGTTTGTGATTGTCGATTTAAAAGGTTTTGGGTGTGTGGATTTATATTCTATCCTCACCTTCTCCTCACGGTGTTGCGGGAGTAGGATCAGTCAATTCTGGCAAATGAAATCTCTCGCCCGTAATTCTTTCCAAATATCCCAAGATTTCTTCCCCGAGACGTGCGCTTCCTCTCCTTTGTCTATTTGCACTAAGCTGACCTAACCTCGCATAGTATGGGTCAGCTCGCCATCGTCAATGCTCCACCATCGTTCACCGTCATTTGGTCTGTGATACGACGCTGGTTGTCCAGGGAGACTGCCGAAAAAGTCGATGTACTGGGAAAGGACTATAAGGATGTGTTACTAAATTTAATCGATGCGGAGTCACTGCCAAGCAGTCTTGGAGGTACATGTGAATGTCGTAATGAAGGCGGATGCCAGTTGAGCGGCGCTGGCCCATGGCTAGAGGGACGAATCGGCTGGGGGCCAAAGGCTCGAGCCAAAACGAAAGGAGAGAAATCGGACACGCAATTGGTGGTGATGGATGCCCAGGCGAATCCGGAAGAAGAAGAGACATATGATAAAGATATTCTCCGATCGCTGAACGACGGCAATGACCTTGTTTCCCCAAGGCTACGAGATGCGACGGTAAATGGGGTCTATGCTGTGGACGGCAAGGACAAGCGTCCTATTGCCCAGGCATAATTTAGACGTGTGCGGTGAGCAATATGCTGCAAATTCGAAGAAGGATGAGGCGTTGCGAGCATAAGAAAGTCTGGTTGAGTACGCGTAGCAGAAAGCGAATGTTTAGCTGTAAAGAGATAGACATCATTTTTGTCATGACTCGCCCCGAGTAAACAATTATCTTGAGCCTTTATATGGGTACGCTTATAATTATCTCGTATCCTCTAAAGACCCATTTTACTTCCGCAAATATCTTTGGTCATATGGGCACTCCAAAGTAAGCCATCCAACGCGGAGATCTCTTAGATAGTGTGTTTGTGGGGATGGTAGCAGTATACAGTTTACTGTTGTGGGGAATTTGGGGATCACTAACGCTTCTATATATGAAGTATTACCGTGTGCCAATGCCACTCTGGGGATCTGGGAGTGATCATAAGGCTTGCCTCGGTATTATAGATGCCTCCCGTTCCGGTTGAGCTCCGGCCCGGATCTATAATAGCCTCCTTGTTTGACTATTTGAGCTCTGCCAAATAATTGTGTTAATCTTGCTCACCACGTGATTGGCAACAGTTTCCCCTACCTAGTTTAGGACTGAGAAAACGACACAAGTCTTGCGCATATATCAAAAATCGATGGTTTCGTTTTGAATGCCAGGAAGGGCGAATAGGAACCAGTGAGAACAACTAAAGTGTATGTTCTCTGCTTTGAACGCTTTCCATCCTCGTTGATAAGTTGATATGGGTATGGCACTACCCTTTAGTCTGGCCTTGAGTTCGAACTCTTCCTTTCCCTGAAAATGGCATAAATCCATATCCCCCGTACTATATTTGACGCGCCAATATCTTATCAGGTCAATGCCTTGCGGGTCTATGATTGATAGTTAACCACGTCAATGCTTACATGTCTCACATAAATCAGTTTCAATACAATCAACGGGCCTTTGTCTCTACATTCGCTGGAGACACATGCACTGTGGACAAGGCAGCGTTCTTGAGATCAGAAGAGTGAATTTGTAGGGCATCCGGGTCTGAAGGGAAAAATATATTTCGTACCATCGTTCCTTCTCAATTCAGCCGAACCTGGGGACTCCCGCGAAGTGAAGGATGGAGGTTTCAACGTAATTTATCCCTACATTCTGCTATCTCCTGGTGTTACTGAAACCCTGTTCCCTAGTGGCTGGCCATTTCAAGTAATAACCTTTTTTGCCGAAGATCTTATTGATGTCGGAACCATCGAGAATGGCGACAAGGGCAGTGGAAACCGGTCATCTCTGGCATTTTCCAACGCTGCCAGCGAGATTGCAAGTGACCTAGGCGACATTCAAGGAGCCCTTAACAATATTATTGGATCTATGGACGCAAGTGTTTAGAATAACTCGCAGCTTTATCCGAAGGGCTTTCCACAAGAAGCCCAGACACCAAACCAGGATATATGGCTGTTATTTCTCCTTGATTTTTCCATCCATTATGGTAAAACTCGTTCTATAAGAATTTGATATTGAGCTTACTTTAGAGGTTTTATTCATTGGCTCTAAAGGTGGCAAAATTTGTTTTTTCTTCAGATCGGTATTTTTATTCAAAAGACGGGAATCTCTCATCGCTTCACGATGTCTGTGTGATATTGTACAAATTATAACTCGGAACAATTATGGGGAATCACACTATAGTCTATGTCGCACCAATCAAAGGTGGTCAAATCAATGGTCAGACCGGGTTGATGGAATGGGACATGCTGGTAAAGTTAACTTGGATAATCTCGCGTTACAGTTGTTGATTTCCGACTCGTAATGCCACGGCTTTCAAGACCAGCCGATTTCCAAGAATCGAAAGGATAATACTTATACAGTCACGGATACACAACCCAAGTTGCCGCTGCTTTAGGCTCGATCAGGCAACCTCATAATCTTGAACTTGTTCGCCCTCCCGGTTCTTCACATCCACCCCACTGCCCCAAAATAATCGATCAGTTTGAGTGTGTGATTTGGGGGGTTGCAATGACAACCGCATCTTCAATTGTGGTGTCATGAACTTCCTCCACCAATCAACCAAAATTCAACGCTCCAGCTGGTTTAACTAAACTCACCATACGAATCACTATTGGAGAAATAATGAAGGGCTGAATTATACGCTCTGGTGAAGTGGTGGTGGAACTGAACCCACTACCAATTACTTTCCAGGGAAATCCACAAACCTTCTATTTTGATGCATCCGGTAGGAGAGTGATCACTCAGTAAATCAACACCATACACTTATACATGATTGTAGCTGCTATTGTATTATTACTGTTGTAACTAGATTTGCATGTATAGTAAACAATATTATATAATTCACACCGTCCGTTGCCCCTGGCCCATAGCCAGTGTATATGTTCCAAAGAATATTACCATGGAGGGTAGCTCGAAACTCATGATATCATCAGATGTAGTTGATAAAAGAGCGGCGCTGTCAGATGTCGGGAGCCATCCCAGCTCTAGGATCGAAGTTGAGACCATGGTATTCGCGTAATGTGGCGAAATCCGGAAAGTAAATAGAATATAGCCGTAGCACTCATGACGCCTACGCAAACGACCCCCAACTTAAAAGAAGGAGTATACGTGACCGCAGTCGCCGCAAGGAGTATCAGACCAGCGACATTGAATAGAGTGTGCCCGATAGTTCCGATCAATACAAGCAATAACTTTTCCATACTGGAAAGCTCGTCTGTGAGATCGGCTTCGTCGGGGAGAGTCACCCGCAACAGCCAGAAGAGACATGATATAGTGTTTGTGCCAAAGAATAAGAATGACGCGGTGACAAGTCGTTTTCCCATATCATTAGATTCTGCCGACAGGATCGGGAGAGTCAAGGCGCCGCCGAAAATTGAGACAACCATATTAGATTTTATGATGCCAATGATATTTGCCTATAGTTTTATGAGCAGACAGTTACGAGGATCCAAAACGCCCAAAAAAAAATACCCGGCTAAAACTTGCATCAGCCACTCGCCTTTCGTCGGCTTCCCTCTTTGCTCTGTCCTGATGTCCAGTTTGAACGGTTCTTAATCCTGAATGACATGACATACCTCTAGAGCGATACGGATATCGCGCAATTCTTTTAACATGAGTGTTTCAAAGCTCACATCAGTGACGGATGGCGTGCTCGGGTTCTACAAAAGCCCGAGTCAGTTAGATTCAAACACAAACCAGTAACTCACGTCTGAAGAATACATCGTCGTTGTACTTGTGGTAGATAGGCTAGTGGTCAGAGTATTCGTGGGGGCTGGCCGTTGGTTTATATATTGTTTATTAATATGTGAGCGTTCCTGAATTCTGACTTGATCAGCTCCATGGGGCATCTGGCATCCCTTGACAGTGGCTGAGCATGGAATCAACAGGTTGAAAAAATCTATTGTCACCTATCAGGGCAGGATCGCCCCAGTGCCCAGGAAAAGTAGCCTTTGCTGACAGGTTAATCCAAGCTCACCATTGCTCCGCCTGGCTGTACTCACCGTATCGCATACACAGCTAGACCAGGCCTGGTTATTTCTTTCCATATGGGGGCACGGGATTTACGGGTTTCAGTATCAAGGCAGTGGTACTCTTTATTTATGGTTCAAGATGATTTACCCAATACGTAATCACTCAATCAAAGCCCCTGGCGACGAACGGAAACAGTTATTCATGATAATTATATGATATGTTGAAAATGAGTTAATAAGTAACAGGAAGCGTATATATTACCTTCATTGATGCCAAGTGGCTATCGCAAGACTCGTAGAAAAAGTGTTGAAGCGTTGTCCAGTAGTAAACTTGACAGGTACATTACTACAAAGTCCCAAGCGCTGAGCCAGGGAAACATAAAACGAGACTTTAACTCCTTATACAGATCAATTTCCGGAACATTCCGACCATTAGCTCTCCATATCGGCGGACTCGGACGCTCACGTACATAACTTTTCCAGGAAATAAAGGTGGGCGATGCTTAACTGGGTAATAACCATCATCTCAATGGTTTTTGGAATCAATCGTCCCAAACATGTGCGCGACTTCAGGAAAGCAAGTGATACCCTGACCGCCGCACCCGTACCACCACCCTTGAAACCAGTGGTAGAACAGGCACTAAAGCTGACCAAGGCCGGTCGTCGTCAGGTAAAGTTCAGTGACACGTTGTCTAACTATTGCATATCATACTAAACCGGATCGTTGGCTGGGATCCATTGCAGAATGCTACTACAGATGCCATAAACATTGAGATTACTAAACAGGCCATCGAGGTTTGCCTTGATGTGGTGGAAACCGTGAACGCCAAAAGTTCGGTGTATTTTACAGAATTTAATGAAGTTTTGGGCGCTTTAGAAGTGTAAGTGAGACATCGTGACTTGTACAGGACAGTGAAGTTAACTCAGGTATTCTATTTTCCTTGAATCCCAGGACACTAACCTCTGTGTTGAACGTGGTTGACAAACCGACCCAGAGGACGTCAAAGGTTGCTCCGGGTTCCGGAAATACCGAAGACGCAATTTCAGCCCTTCGAAAAAAGCTTCATGAACATGAATCAGCCATCAAAGTAGGCAGTAACCTAATAAATGTCTGGAGCTGAACCAACTCAATTAGGCACTCTCATCTTCGAACAAGCGTAGCGAGTTGCCCCGCAACCCTTCCTCAGCGTGGGTAGTATGCTCACCAATGAGATTCATATTCCTTATATCTCTGATATAGTGGGATTTCGAGCGGGTGGTCCCAGGTCTCTGGAAGAAGCTCGAGTTATGTAAATTCTAGGTCATCATCGAAGGTTAGCTTCCAACACATTCCTCCGCCACCTCCCGCGATTTTCTTTGGCCGGAACGATCAATTAACAACCGTTGTGAATTGTATCACATCATCCCTCCCTGATAGGTCAGCTAACATTGCTCTACTTGGGACTGGCGGTGTAGGAAAGTCATCTCTAGCACTTGCCGTTCTACACAACGATAAGATGGTTACCTCATTCGAGGGACATCGGTACTTCGTACGGTGCGATACCGCTCGATCGGCAGAAGATCTCCTCGCCGCTATCGCGAAGGAGCTTGGTCTCAGTGGTTCGAAAGTCATGGAGCGAGTGCCCAAAGTTCTCGCAGAGATATCCCCCCGCGTTTTACTTGTGCTTGATAATTGTAAGTATGGAAAATTCTTTTTAGCTTGTCACAACTAAATTGCTTACAGTTGAGACCCCCTGGGAACCAGAAGATAGCCGAACTGAAGTGGAAGAGACATTGCAGAGACTATCTGTAATTGAAACCCTGAGCTTAATCATTACGATACGCGGACAGCAGTGCCCGCGAGGCACCTTGTGGACTAAACCTCTGGGGCTCACTCCGTTCGATCTTCCAGCTGCACATATGACATTTTCTACCATCGTACCAGCACTTGGGGATGATCCCAATCTAGATGAACTCCTAAAATGTGTAGATTGTTTACCTCTGGCAGTCACATTATTGGCTGCTGTCGCAGAAGGGGAACCATCCGTAGAAAATATTCTTGCCCGCTGGCGCGTGGAGAAGACAAGATTTGTCAAAGATGGATCTGGGAACACCCAACGAGGAAGCCTAGAGGCGTCGATTGAAGTATCAATTCAAAGTGCCCGTATGAAATCTGAGCCAACAGCACTTCAGCTTCTCAGCCTGCTTGCCCTTCTTCCCAATGGCATCTCTGTTGCTGATACCCAAACCCCTGCTCTTGGTTTACGACCATCAGCCCTTGGCGCAGTTTCCATGCTTCGGAAGGTTGCTCTGGTGTATGACGATTCAGCGAACTCTAGAATCCGGGTTCTATCTCCTATTCAAATATATGTTTCTTCGCAGTATCCACCAAGCCCCATACTGCTCAAGTCTCTACAGGCTCATTACGCTGGAATTTCGCAACTGGGCAAAAAAATTGGGAAACGAGATGGTGAAGATGCGTTGCCTAAACTTAAATCTGAAGCAGAGAATATTCAGGCGATTGTCGAGCATGCTCTCACCATAGAATCAGAGGAGAAGCAGCTGTCTTGGACCAAAGTAAAATGGGCACTTGAAGCTGCTACCAACCTCACCGATTTCTTATGGTACTCCGGACTTGGTTCCACACGCTCACTCGATATTGCCGCGAATGTTGCTCGAGATTTACAAGAACCTTCTGGGGAAGCGGACTGTTTGAGCAGCATAGGGTTTGTGGCTTCTGGGCGTGCTGAATATGCGTTAGCGGAAGATTCATACCTCGCAGCGCTGGAACGATATCGAGCACAGCAAAATGTCGCTGGTGAAGCTGAGTGTCTTCGAGGGCTTGGAT
Source organism: Collybia nuda (assembly GCA_015584075.1). Lineage (NCBI taxonomy): Eukaryota > Fungi > Basidiomycota > Agaricomycetes > Agaricales > Clitocybaceae > Collybia > Collybia nuda. The sequence continues at coordinate 149,241 of MU150266.1, forward strand.
TTGTAGCGCATCATGTGGCCGATTTCGAAAAGGCGATTCCATATTTTCTTGATGGAATTGTGCTCTTCAAAAAGCTAGGGTCCAAGTGGGGTGAAGGGGAGTGCTTGAAAGGTCTGGCAATGATTTCTTCTGCCACCTCTAACTTTGATGATGCGAGTGAAAAATATGCGAAGGCACTCCAGCTGTTCATAAATGTTGGGAATATGACAGGAGAGGCAGACTGTATGAGGGGTGAAGGATACATTGCATTAAACATTGGTGGGGAGGATAAATTAGAAGTGGCAGCACAAAACTTTGCGAAAGCCCGAGAGCTATTCGATAAAGTGGGAAAGCTCACAGGTGCAGGTGACTGCCTACAGGGCATGGGTCGGGTTGAGCTCTTACGAAATAACCTCGAGGTATCGAAGCTATGCTTCGAGGAAGCCTATGAAGTGTTCAATACGGTTGGTCACCCGTGGAAGAAGGCACTGTGCCTGAAGAATTTAGGCGACATTGCACTGAAAATGAATGATAAGGGCGCGGCAAAGCTAATTTACGACGATGCTCTCCAACTATTTATCGAGGTTAAAAACAAAAAAGGAGAAGCTGATTGTTTATCTGCTCTGACAATGCTCTGATTTTTCCAAGGCTACTATCCCTAATTTTCATGGAAGAAGATACGCGATCTGTATTTGCTAAGTAAACGAACGGCTGGAATTTTGTATTTTCTGAGCTTCGGGTAGCACGGCCCTGAATATTTTTGAAATGAGCTGATATTTCAAAACCTGGCGATACTTCTAGTCCTGGTCATATATCACAATAAATGCGGCAATGTTAGGGTGTAGGAAGTTTGTAAGAATGTAACTGTAGTCAAGGCTAGGTAGGAGTGTAGTGAGTAGGGTTTATCAGTCCGCATCCACATAATACTTTCAAGTTGGTCTAGATCGTCCTTCATTTGCCAGTGAGAGAGAGAATCAGCCAAAGAGATACATTTGTGAAGAAGACCTTTGTCATGTTATTGCCTGGAATTGTGTACCCAGATCCCAGTGACGTCTCCAAATGTGAGATTCCCTTAATTATAAGTGGGTCAGATCAAGTGGATGGTCCTGGTCAACCTGTGACACATCATTATTTAGGGCACAGAATTATATATGATACCTGTTGGGTCCCCGACATATTCTAAATCGATATCACCAACAGAGCGTTCATTACGTTTCAGACACAATCTAGGCCCCCACGCGGAGGTGAAGGCGGCTTCGAGTTTCCCAAAGATTTACATGCACACGGCAACATTGGCAGCACAAGGATCAACAGGAGTCCAGTATTGATGCCGGATAACAAAGCACCCAAAGAGTATTCACTTTACAAGCAATGGCGGCTACGAGTGTCCTTGCCTGGGGTGGCAAAATCCGGTAATTTGGTAGTAATAAAAAAATGGTGATGTTGAGACCGGAGAGGCGGATTGTCAATATCAATTGTGGGTGACTTTACTAAGGTGAAATGATTTGGGCTGCAGAAGCTTTTCACCCACCGAAAAATAATTATTTCGACTATAACCATGAGATGGTTTTACAAGAACGAAGGAAGGACTGTTCAAAAAATGGGTATGAAGTCCTGGATCCTATCCTTCGCATCTTGAGCAATGCACTCTGCAATCCATGTCAGATTCCGTATCTCTTGTTCTTTCAACTTCATATAGCTATAAAAAACGCCGAATTGGAATTGTTGCAAGAATGCAAGCTTGTTAAGATGTACTTCCGTTTGGAAGAAGCGATCCTCGAGCTGAGATGCCGCTCCAGGATCGTCATGGCCATTTATCTGCGATCCAGATTCGGAGAAGAATTGGCGGTATTCTGAAACGTTTTCACAGATTTGGCGGACTTGGTCAACCTCGTCGGATTTTGCGAGCTGGTTATTGCCCTCAGGAAAGAGGCGGCCGATGGCGGGGAACAACTTGGCGCGCTGTTCCTTGGAGAGCTCTGTATTGAAGGAATTGATAGTGATGTTGATAGTCCGTCGATCAGCCTCGAAGGAAAGGATTCGATGCATAACATCAGAAGTTGGCGAGCCAAGCGATGAGCAAAAGTGGTAAAAATCTTCGAGGTAGGCTTTATACACAGTATTACGAACAATTTCAATATTGAGGTCGTCGAGATCAGCAGCGGAGAGGCAATCGCGGAAATAAGGGGCTGTGGATTGTAAACATGGCCATAAATAAAGTACGTATCGCCTATACCACAAGAACTCACCAAGTGGTGTTTCGACCAGTACACTCTGGTATAACTCCTCGACATTTGTGGCAACACAAAGAGCTGGCATAGTGTCAAATACCCCAAGAGGATGACACCGGTCCAAAAGTTCATGGGTATCTCTTTCGTGTAACGTTCCAGTGATCAGGAGAACAACATTATCGATCATATAGGCATAACTAGTATGCATCTGCAGTCAGCACACACCCGTCAAATTGGAAGGTTCACCAACGTGATGTAATCCAGAAACTTGCTTAGGGGTTCGACAGCATTGGTTCGGAGGTAGTTGAACTGGTCGACGAGAATTTGGGTTGCTCTGTCCGCGATGGTAGATGTTGAAATTGGAAGTGGCTCGTTAGAAAGGAAATTGCCATAATCCGTAGCTGAAAGTTGAGTCCGGAAGTCTATTTCATACCTGTCAGACCTGTCATCAAAAAAAATTCGACGAACACACCTTCCAGCGTTTCGCATTGAGTTAAGTTAGCATAATGGCTTTGCGTCAGGATCCCGGCTTTGTAACCACGAACGATAGCTTCCAGAAAACCTGTATCGACCTGTTGGGCATAAGTTAGACGTTCTATTGAAGATGAAAAGCTTGTACATTGAAGAGCAAAGCCTCCATACCTGTTACTTGATAAACTATGCTACTATGTTACCGTGACATGAGTTGGACCATCCAAATGGTATTGTATTCCCACGCCACGAACCCTTGATCCAAATACGACACAATAAAAGTGCACGGCGCTTGCCAACGTTCGGCACTGCCACCCCACCATCACAGGTACCCGCACTGGTGTCGGAACTCAACAGTAAGGCCACCCACACCCACGAAATAAAGCAAAAAAAATATACTCATGTATACGATTCCTTATCGGATATGACAAATGAACAAGAGTACAAGAATTTCTTATCAGGACCTTCCCGCTTGTTTGGAGAGAACCCCACCATTTTTAGTTCACATGGCGCAATACAACCAGCCAGTGGCGAACATGTAGAATGTATAAAAGGACCTCACAAACTCCATTATCTTCCAACATCTGTGCATCACGATCATGGCGCCTTGCCCCACCTCCCAAAAACGCTTCGATGTCCTTGTACCCCACGATAACATGAAGTCAGTCGATAAATCCAGTTCTGTGGAAGATCGAAAACTACTTAGGAAGATTGACGTTCGGTACAGTTTATTCATATTATCTGCACTTTATATAGTATAATCGACTTTTCTTAGCCTGTTGCCAATATTGACATTATTGTATCTCTTGAGTTTCCTAGATCGGTTCGTGGCTGATCACTGGCTATGATTTGATACCCTAAAAAATGTCAAAGGACTAATATAGGAAATGCAAGGTGTGCTACCCGAATTTGTTGGTCTCAGGTTATCCTGACAAGTATGTGACGAGAATTGTTGGACTTGCGAAGGTAAACTATATACCCAAGGATGCCACGCTTGCTATAATTTGTTGGTAGGACCTCGAAATCACGGTGTCAGAATACAACACATCACTGGCACTTTATTTTGTAGCATATGTCATATTTGAAATACCTGCCAACGTAAGTCTAAGTAATAGCAGGTCAAGATAAATCTCATAATTTTCGTGAACAGATCATGTACGGGTCGTAACATCCTTTTCTGTGGAACATACCTGATGCCCATCCAGCCTAAAAAATTTGAACCCTCAAATTTGGTTACCAACTTTGGCCCTCTTGTGGGGTATCGCGAGTGTATGCCAAGGATTAGTAGTCAATAAGGCAGGACTGTTTGGAATCCGTTTCTGTAAGTATTTCCATTGATGTAAACAATTACATCACCTAACAAACAAAAAAAGTACTTGGAGTCACTGAAGCCGGTTTGTTCCCGGGTGTTATTTTTTTGTTTTCTGTTTACTACCGAAGGTCAGAAATAGCTTCAGATCTCATCTATACACTTCACCGTTTGCCATTTCAGGCATGAACGCAGCTGGAGAATTGCAATATTTTTTGCGGGCGCAGCCTTAGCTGGAGCTTTTGGAGGTGATCACACAGATGTGAGATTTAAGTTACACCATTGACGTAATTTGAGTTATGTAGGTATTTTAGCTTTCGCAATCGGAAAAATGGATGGTATAGGTGGAAGGAAAGGATGGGAATGGTAAGGCCAAACCTGCCATCGCTGTCTTGTATTGTTGACGCGTTTCAAAGGATATTCATCATTGAGGGGGTTTTGACAATCTTTGTGTCCCTTATCGCATATTTCCTTGTTCCCACTTGGTCTCACAAGGCTAAATTTGTAAGTGAAAAAAACACTTCTGTTTGGGATTTGAGTCACCAACACGTCTAAGCTCACCGAACCTGAGCGAGAAAGACTTTTAGCTCGCCTTCGTGCGGATTCTGATGCAGGCAATGTAGAAAAATTTGATTGGTTCTTTGTGCGTCAAGCATTCAAAGATCATCTTGTATGGGGTTATGCTATGCTCTTCCATGGCTTTGCATTCGCACTGTACTCCTTGAGTCTCTTCATGGTAAGTGGTATCGTCAAGAATGTTATACGCAACACACTAAGCCTCTTCCGTAGCCTACAATTATTGCTAGCCTTGGTTTCCAAAGCTGGCAAGCACAACTGTAATGATCTTGTGACCATCTTGGACGCTCACTAACGTAATTACAGAATGACAGTGCCGCCCAATATACTTGCTAGTATTTCGATTTGTGCTACTGTTTGGTCATCTGCGCGTTTTAATATTAGGGCGCCCTTCATCGTCGGAGCAGCAGGAGTTGCAATAATGGGTGACGCTGCTACTTGTTTATAGACCTTTTTATGGTCTAATACCTTGATATGCAGGTTATGTGATCTTACTCGCCTCTAAGACAGGTGGGTTTAGATTTTCCACTATTGTGGACTAAAATTGAGTTTGTGTTATGGAGCTGGCGCACAGTACATTGGGGTACATTTCGCAGCAGCAGGAGTGTACACAGGCAACGCCCTATTGCTCAGGTTATTATTATTTGACTATTTCAATTCTTACGATCCGTTTAAATCTTCACGAACAGTTGGCCTGGTGAGAATGTAGCCGGACAAACCAAACGTGCGGTTGCGGTTGCAATGCAAATTACAATTGGTGATATAGGCGCTATCACTGGGTAAGTGAGGCTAGATGTAACCCAAAAGAATTAACTATAATTACCAAGTTATCAACAGTGTCCTTATCTATCGCCCTAGCCTCTCTGGATATCTTTTTCGCATACCGCACCTGATAACTATTGGGTACCTGGTATTCGCCGCACTTGTTACAACTTATCTCTCAATTTGGATGAGCCGGGAAAACGACAGGCGTGACTTTATCGCTCGTAGCCAAAAAGACAACCCAGAGCCATCGTTAATGCAAAACGGAAGCAGGCTTGGGGATAGGGACATCCATTACAGGTATGTGGTTTGACAGAGAGGAATTATTTGGACACATCCAGTATAGTATCGTATATAGCATAAGTAGTGCGATTAATTCATGGTTGTATGGGAGGGAATGATACGCGGAAAATGCGATGTGATGCTAGGGAAGGTATATAAATAAGTGTCATATGCTGGGGCAGGCCTGAAAAGAGACGATAACGATCGTTCACATCACTCTTCTCCGTTTCGAACGCGTTGCTTTGTGTTGGTATTCGTCATCACCGTCATCGCTATAATTTTCAACTGAAACTTCCGGGCCGTATAATTTGAGTCGTCGAGTCTCTTCCACCTTCCGCAAACTACGCAGGTGGGATGATACGGACCTCAAAAATTCGGTCTTTACCGTAAAATAGTCGCTCAGTATGTCATGCGAGAGGAGTCTTGTAATAATCAACGGACCTTCATAACACGGGTTTTAGTTCCGGGCTCTGATGCAAGCTCGATTCTCTTCTTGTGATCTTTGTACTATAGTTGAAAGTTTAGGGTAAGGAAGCATAAAAAGAATCTGCAACCAACCTTACGCTGCTCTTCCTTCATCAATTCACTCAAATGTCGTATCCACTTTGATAGGCTACTCTCCACCAGCTTTGGTTTCTTTTCGTACTCTTCCATGTAATCGCTACCATCGACAATAGCATCATCATCGGAGTCTGGTACAGCATATGAGCGAACTGTAGTCGCTGTCCGACGAGGCCGCTTCTTTCCTCGCTGAGGCGGTCCCAAGGGAAGTGCCTCGAATTTATCATGTAGGGGAGAAGTGGGCGATATATGTCCAATCTCGGTTTTCACTTTATTAGAGTCATAAGCCTTTCGTACGTCGTCGTCCTTGGTTGCGTAGTCATTTTCATCGAGATAGAAATCAGCACCGAATTCGATATCATGGTATAGGTAGAAATTCTGTCAGACAGGTAAGAATCTCACATAGATTCAACAAGGGGATCCGGCTCACAGGCGCTCTACCAAGGCGTGCAAGGATCTGGAAGTGCTTGAACGTAACGGGTACATGCGAGGAAACTGGGCTCGCTTGGGTACCATCAGCATACATCAAGTAATTGTTGAGTACCTAATAAGATGATCAGGACAGCATAGATGATGTCCTGAATTGTAAGCTTACGCTGCTGTTGTCGTTAATCACAGCGTGGGTCATAAACACTGCTGTGACACTACTCTTTGTACCAAACTGACTTTTGATCCATCGACCAACATGAAGGGGATCTATATGTTCTGCGTTTTAAGCTGGGTACAGGAATAAGATCCTTCGACGGAAGCTGACCATGTGGATATTGCATTTTGCCAGATGAATCAGTAAAGGGGCCGTACAGATAATGTGTCCTTCTCCTGGATCGTACAGGCGTAATCTCATCATGGCGTATCATGGTGGTAAGAGACTCCTGGGTAATACTTCCCTGCTCACCAATAAGTTAGGAAACGAACGGTAATGAAACGGAGAAGCGCAGTGGCATGCTATCAGACTAAGCTGCCACCTGGTAGAGATGCTTGGCCATGTTAAAAAAAGAAGGGCGCATACCAGATCTACCCCACTTTCGCTTTCTTCCACCTCACCCAAACTTGATGAATCATATAAATCCTCAACATCTGACTCTTGATCTTCCTCTTTTCCCTCTTCGTCGTTCACCTCGCCGGTTGGTTCAAGGGGTCCTTGTTTGGCGAAATCCTGGCAAAGTTTGCCTTCAAAACTTCTGGACACTTCCCCGTCCACCCATGATGGAACATCGGCTACCGTAATCTGGTACTTTTCCGTAACGAGCCGTATAATCGAATCATGCAAGGAGGGGAAGCCATCATAAAGTTTCTTCAAAAGTTTGCCCTAAAGTATGAAGGTCAGTTCTAATTTCGAAGTAAAAGATTTCTTCATGGGTTGGTACTGGATTTGGTACTAGAGTGGAGGAATATTCGGGAGGCATACCTTGCATGCCACCTCAAGCAGTTTTGCTCCTACCTCTTCAACTAATTGCCTAATCTCCACAGCTGACAATCCCTTTGAGCCGTTCTCTCTGGCTGTCACTTCCCGTTTTGCATACTCCAACAATACCTGGTATCTCTCAACGAACGGGTTGACGAGAATGTTGTATACGTCTCTCCTTGTTAGTGGGAGTAAGCCAAGCGCATCGAGCTTTCCGTGTATAGATGCCGTAGTGCTATGAAGATTCTCGGACGTAACAAACACGGTCACGAGTATAACCAGGCGGGCTGTTGGGTCAGAGGTAGGGAAATCTGTAAAGAGATATCGCAGTATTTCGATAGTGTGTTGACTACTTATCGACCGTGTTTTAAGGAAGGTCTTTCGAGTTAGGTCAGACGATCAAAAAACAAGAAAAGTTAAGCAAGAGTCTTGTCCTACCTTTAGCAAATCCTCAACAAGATTTCTGTTGAAAGACTCAGCAAAGATAAAAAGATGAAACAATAATTAGTATACCCTAGTTCGAAGAGAAGGTGGCCAGATTTGTCCAGCTGCTTTAGGGCTGTGTATCCACTATCGTTTGATCTCGCTTCCATACAGACCTCTGCAGCCACAGTACGGCTTACAAACATTCTACAATGGATTAAGATAGTATATGAATGCAAGATAAATGTATGTATATCCTCACGTTGAATCGAGCCGACACAGCTCACGCACGTTATGTGCGATATCTTCAGGTGAAATTTCATTTGAAGGTGGCGGTCGTTCGAACATCTTGCGAAATACAAAGTCCCGATACTAGCAGTGGTATATAAATGCACCACGAAATAGAAGTCGATAGCGCACCTTGCTATCCATATAGAAACCATTTTTTACAGCATAAGGCAAAAGGCGGGGCTCTATTGCTAACGCGAGGGGGAATTGTGACATGAGAGGGTCCTGAATTAGGTTTAGATAATAATCGGTGTCGGCTGGATCCTAAGTCACCTTGTTACAAAATGGGATAAACTTTAAAAAGTGGCATATGTGTAAGTTTTATTCGTGAAACTTATAGAACTTACACTGTATGATTCTAGAATATCACGGATCACCTCCCAGCTCACATGCCTGAGTTGTACTGGAAGTCTGCTTTCTTTCAAGAAGCTTGAAAACAATGACCCATCGTCTTCCCCCTTCCTACAGTTTTAGAGTTTTAAAAGAAATCGGAAGGCATGGAACACACCTTTCCTCGAGGAATCTCTCCATACCTCTCCTCCGCAAGTTTCAGGAAATAAACAAAGACACCCATACGAACTGTTCGAACCCAAGGGGTTTTGATAAAATGTGCTTGAGTATAGAAGTAGTGATGCATCGATATTTGTATTAGGTATCGTGAAAGGTGGGCGCCACTGGTTAGGAGGATCTACCAAAGACATGGATACCAGCCGAGTATTACGTGGTCAGGGACAAACTCGAGGAGACAAGTCTACATACATCAAGAACTCTTTCTGTAAGGACTTTTCCTCGGCCCAGGGCGTAGAACATGGCTTCAGTTGGTCCGTAGCGAGATAGGAAATAATGCGCGCGGACGTAGGGGTCTTGGGAGAAACGGTGAAAGCGTTTACAAACAAGTGTCAAAGAGGTGGGGTCGATAAGTTCGTAAAAGATTAGTTGGATTACTTCATCTATTCGTTACTATAAGAAAATGGAGTGACCGGGTTAAACCTGTCGAACTCACCGCAAAGCCGTTCCATGACTGCAAACTCGGTATTTCCTTGCGGCCCAGCGGATAATACCGCACTAGCGGGCCAAGAGAGATATGCGAGGTGTATACTAAGGTAAGGCAATTGCTTGGTGTCGAAAATGACGCCGACGGGACAGTCGTTAAGGAGGCGGGGATAATACTCAGATGGGAGGTGGTGGATAGAAGCCAAGAGATGTCGCAGGTCGCTTCTGAGATCCAGATTCGGACGGAGACGAATTATTTTAGTCAATCAGTTTGCTAAATCCGGACCGCCCGAACTCACTCTGCTATGTACCTATCATCATCGATTTTTTTAAGGGGCACCTATTCTCAAAGTCCCAACAGTTTCGGTTTTCAATCTCAAGTGTCAAGCCGTTATAATTATTTTTCAAAACTCGCGCTTATGATAACTTCTCCAGATCTCCCATGGTAGCTTCCAATTCCTCAGCTGTAATGCTGGTGCAAACGCGTCAAAATTAGCTTTTTCTAACCGTTCCAAAAAGTTTGCTACTGGAACCTGTAAGCGTTTCAAAACGCCAAGATGTCAGCGACCCCATTCAAACCCCGAAAGTGAGGTATAAACACACCCCAGCCAAAAACACTGGCATCGCTCCCGGAGGCACTTTCCCATCCGTTCCATCCTTAAACATCTCCCGGGCGGTGATTAAATGGTCATTTGCCACTGTAGCAAACTCGAAAACGGCGTCTTCTATACCTTGTGCCTGTGGCCCGTAACGAAACACATTTTCTTGGCTGACCCCATGTTTAGCGGTGATCTCAGCTGGTATTATCATTTGTCCGTTCTTGGCATGGAAAGGGAGTGCCCGTAGAAGTGTGGCCAAGGTTTGTGCGGAGCCGAGATGAGAGGCCGCGTGGGACAGTGTATCCGAAGATAGGGATAGCATGGATAATAATAGATAGAACATTGAGCTAGATGTTGATTCCGCATGGGCATTTAAAGACTCCATAGTTAAGTGTGTTGGGGTGTGTAATTCTGCTTCCTGGGATGCGAAGATGGGTTCAGTTATCGACATTGAGATGTTGATGTTTATTTAGGATTAGCAGACGTACTCGTGCATCAACTATCCGTCGAAGGTGATAAGCAGGGAGGCGCGTGCGCTGCGACGCCTCATGCAAGGCAAGGATAACTGGATGCCTAGGTGGGTTTCCCTAAGCTGCCAATCAGCGCGTAACTTCCTCCACAACAATACTTTGCCACGGACCTCACCTATCCCTTTGATTGCGTCTCTCCAAAACTGCATCCGCATTTTCCCAATCATTTGATTCGAGACATGGTCCTGAACAGTTGCTAATTCAATCTGTACCAAGTACCAGGTCAGCAAAACCAAATAGCCCGAACACAACGTAACGCACAAAAAATGCTCTCAGGGCAAAATACCCACCTTGTAGATGTTTTGGATAGAATTGGGACAGAAGATAACTCTCGTAGTCGTGCCTTCGAACCAGGTCCCTACAGTATCTCATGGGGTCCGCAACCGTAGAGCTTGATTCCAGGTCTAAATCCGTTCTAACAGTCGTCGCAGTGGTGAGACCTCGCCCAAGTCCATAACCACGTCGCAGTGGTAAGTTTTGGGGGCTAGTCCCAGGCCGGGAGAGTTTTAATCGTTTAATATAAAAATTTGTTCGAGGAAGCATCGTCTTGTTTTTTGAGGCGTTTTGAAGAAATATGAACGAAGCAATGAGTATCAGAGCACGTGATGTCGATCGTGTGGAGCAACAACCAGTCAGATCCTCCGTAAACTCAAACGATAATGACCAATAATACTGGTGGCCTGGATTGGCCTCGGCCCTCCTCAGTACCAAATGATTTTTTTTGTGTTCGGGGGGCAGGGACTCAATGGCAAAGCAACGACCCTAACAAACTCAAACTTGAGGCGATATACTTGGTTTTTTGTGACTCAACAAGCTCTCCTCGATGGTTCCTAGTCAACGCAAGAGACCTCAGTACTAGCCTAAAAACCGGAATATCTGGCAGCCAAGGCACCTCGGATTGAATCGAAGGTCTTGCGAAGCATAGGAGTATATAGGTTCAAGAATGGATCGACAGTCAATCGCCGCATGAATCTTTCAGTTCTATTATCTTCAAGGTGAACTTTTGACTCGATTATTTGCAAAGCCATAGTTTTACTGGGTCAAGAATCCTTTCGAACATCTTGGCATGTTGGTCTTTCTACATTGCGACGCCTTCTCCGGATGTAGGTGTCAATCAACATGAAAGTTTTGATTACGTCTTCAAGCGCCCCTCCAATTACAGTTCCTGTAGCAGAGTTCCAACATCAATGGGAACTCATATTATGACTAACCTAGGTACACTTTGAATATTGTGTTTAGGTTTCAACAAAAGGGATCACCGGTCACAACACTCAAATAGCCGTTGCCGCAATGAGGTTTAAAATTAATGGTGGTGTATTTTGGCATCAATGCAAAATCATCAAATGAAACAGTGTAATCAAGGAAGCTTATTCCCAGGCTACTGAAATTAGATTTGTGTCGCGCTGCTCACGACTCACGAATGTGCGCCTCAGCTTTTACCTCAGCATTAACCGTCATCAGTATTCCCCTAATCCCCTAAATGTATTCCGATATTAAGTGAAGATCGGAAGTATAATGATCGATTGTGTATGTGGCCGGGATTTTCTTTTCAGCTGTAATGGTGGTAACGGCTCCAACGACGGAGGCAGGGGTTCATGTTTGTCAAAATGTTACTTCAGAGCGAGAACTATCTAAGCTGTGCATCAACAAATTGGACTCCAATTGTGTTGCCAAATTTCGAGTTCCAAAATGTTGTATTCCGGACAAGGCTTGTGGAACATTTGAGTACAGTAGAGTTACTAGGCGCTGTATGGCCGTACTGGTGGAAATGGCTCGAACTTTCCATGAGTGCGGCTAGTGCTTGTGTATTTGCGTTTTTTGTATGTTGCAAATGAGTCCAAATCGCTGGCTTAGTTCAAAACACATAGCCCTACTTCTACTTCACGTCGACCCAAGGGATATATCCAGTCCCGCGAGAGAAGGACAAGCGAGATGAGACGCGAATGACCTTTTGAGTCATTTTTGAGCAATTGTAAGCTAAATATCAAGTAGTTTATTAGTCTGAATGGAGGGTAGGCTAATTCACATAGTAGGTGACCCTTAAGCTGGTGAAGCCAAGAGCTCCTTAGCCTCAGTTGTTTTTCGTTTGAGGTATTGAATTGTTTGTCGCGCACTGCAATACATGTGATGGGTTCAAAAATATAGTCGAGGTCCAAAACAAGACTGACCTCGCGAGAGAACTCAATCCAAGGGCTTGCGTTACAATTTCTCTCTGTGTGCGCGCGGCAGATGCGTAAGGGGCTTGGTGGGCAATGTCATGCACCATACGCTGCGCAGCTGCCCGCTTAGTTCTTCTCTCTGCGTCTCTCTGTCCTTTAAAAAATGCCTCCTGATCTAGTTGGTCATCCCCCTTCTCTATCACTTTGGATAAATTTTCGGTACTCTTTTCTGCATGGTCTCGTATCATTAACCGTATCCGCATTCCTTCCCAGCCAAGAAGTTCAGATCGTGTTTTAGAAACATAGTTGTCTAGCCCATTATGCTATAGTCACGGACTTTCAATGTAACTCATAATAGTTTAGTGATATGTTTGGGATGATTACTGACTTTTTTGATAGTTCTCAACGCCCGTGTTGTAAGCTTAACGCGAACATCCCCTCCGATAATATCCGATGCAAGGCGTTTGCGCTGGACGTTAGGCAACCATGTACGGCGCGTTTTATGTTTTGAAAAGGGTACATTATTTCCATATTGTTTGGTCTTTCCTTGGAACAAGCCAAGTTGGGAACGTTTGAATGGCTGCGAAATGACAGACGCAGAGAATATGGTAAGGGTGGGGAACATCTTTTTTTGAAGTTCACGTGAAAGGAGAGCGTTCAACCCGCGCGCAGTTGTCCTTCGCGGGCTCAGGTGCGCTGGTAAAAGCCTCGGTCAAGTCTAGGTGATGGCAAGGAAATAAATTGAAATGTTTGGCTAGAGCATCATAACATATAAGCGTTCTGCCAAACAGCAACCACAAACATTTTCCAAACAGCACACTATTCAACCTCTTTGATATTAATGCGATCCGGACTTCAAAATGAGGTCTTAGCACTCTATAGAAGGTTCGACTGCCAGTATAATTTATATTAGGCGATTTACTTATATTGCTCAGGGCCCTTCGAATGGTCAGAACAAAACCGCCCCCAGCCAGACCCAAGTTCCTCCTTTTCGTGCGACACACATTTCGCATCAATGCAGCCAAAGTCTCTCCGCGCAACGTTGGAGCAATAGAGCATTTATTGAGAAAGGGTGGTAGACAGCTTACTATGTATGAAGATGAAGCAGTACGGGATTGTTGGGTTTCGGAGGATATGATTGCTTGGGATAGATCTCGAAGGGAAGCAGCCAGCGGGAGCCGGACGTTGAATAAAACCATTATTTAATAATAAAGAGTATGTTTTACCAGAGATAGCAGAATCGACACGATTGTAAATCTAATACATTAGTCAACGCCGGCGAGGACTCTTTCCAACCTGCACAGCACCAAATAATCCCGCTGTAGTCGCATCAACAGGGTTAGATGATGTCGAAGCAAGACTACGTTTTGGGGGTTCGGTCTGGACTTCTCCTTTCTCCATCATTAAAGTTTGCTCCTGTCCATTCTTGGCATCCACCTGCGAGGCCGCAGGCTCTGCTTCCTGCTGTATTGTTGCTTGTTTTGAAAGAATGTCTGCGTGTCTCTTCTCCAGTGACAACTCTATACTGGCTGGTTTCTCTGAAGTCTCATCCTTCACTTCTGACGTTGTTTTTGGGTCAGTGGTCTCGGAGGGGCCAGGATTTGTACCCATTTCCTGGGTGGTGCTTTCATGTGCCCTCCGCATTAGTTGGCGTTCCGCGTTTTTCCGTTCCATAAAGAGGCGCCTCCGCTGAAGATATTTCCTTTCCTTACGATACTGTATGACTTGATGCTGTAATACAATATTGTCTTGATGTTGTTCTCTCTGCCTTTCGACAAGCCTGACGGCGCCCTCGTACGCCAAACGGCGCTCATTGATAACTGCTTTGATGCGCGCCATGGATTTTCGACACTTCAAGTATTATTTAAGAATATACACCGGAAAGTTTAATTCACGGCTTACTTGGTGAACCCGGTCAAGCGAGACCTGGCGTCCTGTGTCTGTTACTCCCATCCGCCTCACTTCCTCCTTCTGTGTTGCCAGTAAGTTTCGTTCCCTTAAAAGGATATACCATAGGGTGTGAAGATCTTCAAAGCTTTTCAAACGTAGCTCCGATGCTTTCCACCCACGACCTAGGGAACGTCAGTGTATAATTCGAGGTTTGATAGAGTAGTTGACCTGTCGCATGCTGCATTCTCTCGGGGGTCTCAACAACTTCGAATCTCGCATCCCCAATGAGATCAGCACCATCCTTTCTTCTGAAGAAACCATAAAGTCCATGGTCTTCCCTGACAGGGATCCTGTCTTTCGAGACTTGTTGACTACCACTGTACACTTGAGAGATGGAGAGGTTGTTCTTTTGGCTCTGCACAGCAAGAGGCGATCCACTGAGAGGCTCTTGGCTTGATGACGGTGCCCTGACCACTTCCGCAAATGCACGCACACTCAAGCGACTATTAGAGAGTCGAGGGGCGCTCTTTGGAGCTGCTCGTACCAGTGCTAGCATTCCGTAACTGTTCAGCAAAGGGGCGGATAATCTTTTGTAGGTAGGGGGTAGAAGGATGTTGTCCTCGTCCTCTTTTGGAGACGGGATTTCTTGAGAAATGACAATTAGCAGTCGTGACTTCAGGTCGCCATTTTCAAAAAAAAAACATTGGCCGTTTTGGTGTAACGCCTGATGTCACATTATTTTTCTTGGGGCATTTAGACAAACATAATAAATGTTGGTCCGTTGTGATAAAGTCACGCTGTCACGGCTGAATCAGTGAATGTGATGTGTCGCGTTTGGTTAAGTCTTTAGCTCAACTAGTCTCGGTATATTATTTTTCTAGTGACATTTTTTGTCTCTTAAACTTTCTGGAAGAGCACAGTGATGGCCTCTTTAAATAAACTTGCCATCCGGGGAATACGGTCTTTCGATGACAAGCAGGTGTCCGTCATTGAATTTTTTTCACCTGTTACCGTGATCGTGGGGCACAACGGCAGCGGGAAGACCACAATTATCGAGTGTTTGAAATATGCCACGACCGGAGACCAGCCTCCAAATACACGTGGTGGAGCGTTCATCCATGACCCAAAAATGGCCAATGAGAAGGAGGTGAAAGCACAGGTCAAACTTCGTTTCCATGCTGCGAACGGGACGCGCATGCTCGCGGTGAGGAACTTGAGCGTTACAGTAAAAAAGACGTCAGGATTGACGATGAAGACCCTTGAAAATATACTGGCATTGGCTGATGGGAACGCAGACAAAGGTGGCAAGGTATGTTCTTCTATTAGTATGTTTGCGTAAATACATTAAGAGGAAATTTCACAGAGAGGTGTCATTTCGACAAAGTGTGCTGAAATAGATACTGAGATTCCTCAACTACTGGGAGTGTCGAAAGCTGTTCTCGAAAATGTCATATTTTGTCATCAAGAAGATTCTTACTGGCCTCTAGCGGAACCCGCTGCTCTTAAGAAGAAATTTGACGACATTTTTGAGGCTACTAGGTATATTGCAACGCTTTTCCATCAATTTAGTCTTCTCAAGGATAATCAGATATACCAAGGCTCTTGATTCCATAAAGAGTCTTCGTAAAGACCGTGTAGCTGACCTGAAGGCGGAAAAAGAGAGGCTCGTTGGGCTCTCACGGGAAAAAAGCCACGCTGACAAACTTAGAGCACGGATATCAGAACTCAATTCAACAATTGCTTCCAAGGAAGTCGATTATGAAGAAACCAAGAAACAATACGAGACCGTTGTCGAAGCCAATCAGAAATTCTACGACCACGCGACTAAATTTCGGGAGTTGTACATCAAGATCGAGAACTTGCAAGACTTAAAGAAAAGACTTGAATCTGATTTGAACGATGCTAAGTTAAATCTTCAAGAAGTAACAGGTATGCCGGAAAGCTAAACTCATTTTCTTTGTATTGTATAACGTATATAGGCACCGACGAGGAACTTGAATTGCGCCTACAACACTTTGACGACCACATTACTGCCCAGAAGCAGAAGAAGCGCATGGAAGATACGAAAAAACAAGACCTTGAAGACGAACTTGTGAAAGCTAGGAATGAGCACACACACCTTGTTGCTCTTCATGGAGGTCTTGTTGCTGAGGCAGAGGTTAGCCTTGTCTTTTGTTACGAATTTATGGTGGCTTATATCTAAATCAACAGGCGCAAAAAGTGAGAATTGTCGAACGCGAACAGTTGATCCGAGAGATCGGTGAGAAATATGGAATTAAGGGCTTTAGTCAGACGCCCCTGGAGCGAGAAAAAGTTATTGAGTTCCTCACGAGGTTGAGCGAATCTCAACGGACACAAAAGTCCGAGCTCGAGAAGCTTCAGGTACGATTACCTAACTGCAATTGACTCATGCCGCCTTGATAATCTGATATTTCCCGTAGAATGAGCTTCGCATCGAAGCTGAAGAATATAATAAGAAGTCTAGGCAGTTGCATTATGAGCTTGATGGGCATAAATTGCAAAAGAGGAATTTGCGTGAACAAATTGTAAGAGTCATCAAGCCTTATCAAGTCTATAGGTTAAAATCACATATTCAGACAGAAAGACAATCCTCGATCGTCAAAGCTGAACGCACTATTGAGAACCAGCAAACTCTTCCATCTCAGCTAAAAACTCTCCTGGCTGATATCGAAGAGAAACAAACCCGTCTTAATAAAGTCAAAACTGATATTGCGGCTGCCAAGTATGACTCTCGCTTAGCTGAGAAATCAGAGAAGGCTAGGGTCCTTGAGGAACGGCGAGAAGAACTGAATGCCGAAATCGCAACATTGAGCCTTCAAGCAGACGCAAGAGCCAAGTTAGATTTAAAAAAGAGTGAAATAAAAACCAAGAAGGGAGAAATACTAAGCACGTGTGTTACTTCACGTATTCAGGAATCAGGTCGAGGCTAATCCTTTGTGGCAGCCTTGAACTTGCCAGCGCGAAACTACGAAAGATGGGTTCCGAGATGGAGGTTACTGCCGAAACAATAGAGCGGGATGTGAATCGTATCGCAAGGTAGCTCTCGACCGTCTCCGGAGGCCACTCATTTGACTTGGTGTCAATTTCAGTGAGAAAGAACGGGAACACAGCGAACTTGAGAGCCTAGTTACTTCCGCTAATAATAAGCTACAGATAGCTGACACCACTCTGACCAATTTGAAGTTTCAGTGTAAAGCCAAAAAAGAAGAGCTGAAAGGTTGACCTTCCCCCCTCCAAGTATTGACATTGTAACTAACATTGCTCCAGCCTTGGAAAGGAAGCTCAAAAACGAGCTCGAACAAGACTCGCTGGATATTGCGATAAAGGAAGCTGATGGGGAGCTATCTCACAGGAAGACGTGGCAATTTATGTGTTTTATTATTACCATTTTTTAACTTTTCTTCTAGGTTAAATGGTAGCTTGGCCGGGGGCAGTGCAGTTTATGAATCCCTCCTTAGGGTAGGGAAGCAAAAGAAAACATGCACTGCCTGTAATCGTCATTTGAACGACCAGGAATTAGTGGTTTTCGAGAAATATGTACGATCGGCAAGACCTTGTTTTGGCCATCCTAATGCTGCTTGTTCTAGATGCATGAGCTCATGAAGAAGGCTTCACCCGATGCGATTGCCAATAACAAAGCTGAGATGGAGGAGTGGGAAGCGGAATTGGAACGTTTGCAAAGCCTTCGTCCAGTCCAAGCGACAAGAGATAGGATTAGGGACACGGACCTACCGGCGCTAGAATCACAGATCAAGGAGCAAGAGACCTCTTATCCTGAGATTAGTGATGAAGCGGAAAAGGTCAGGAGAAATATATTCTTTCCCTTTCCTGAACTAAGGGGTCACTAGGCTCTAGAAAATCTTGATGGTGTCAAACGTCAACTCAAGGACATCATGATTTTAAAGGACCATGCCAAAACTGTAGCCAGACTTCAAAGAGAAGTGGAGCGTGCTGAGCAAGAGGTTTCCAATCTCGAAGGTGACCTTTTGGCAACTGGATCCACAAAAACGGCAGACAATGTTCAGGAAGAGCTTAACGACTTATCGAGCGACCTGTTAGTATGTGTAGTGATTTCCAACTGTCAGGTGCTTATTTAGTATTTCAGCCGTGCAAATGAACGAGAAAAACAAACAATTATGATTGAACGGGATCGTCAACTTGCTGCTATCCGGGCAATAGAAACTGGTCTTCACACAATGGAATTAAAGGAAAGAGATCTGAATAATGAGATACGCGAGAAAACGAAACTAGAGGGACAAATTGACGTTATGAAGCATGATGTCATCAAATTTACCAACATGTTGAAGGTACAACTCGATTTGACTACTGGAATATGTACATATAACTGACCATTATATAGGGACTTGACGTCAGTATATCTGAGGCGCAAGGACCAATTGACGCACTTGATGCCGAACACCAGCAAATCCAGAACACTCTAACTTCGAGAACCACCGAAGCTCAACGTTTGTCCCAAGAAATGAACATGAGTATTGACAAGCTTGGACACACTAATCGGGGTGTTGAGCGGTGCGTTATCTACTGGTGGGAAAGTCATTCTTTGCTAACATATACAAAGATATGTTAAGGACAAGCGAGCAAGACAATTAGAAGAGTGTGCACAGAATATTGAACATTGTGACTCTGAGCTCCAACGCTTGAACGAGAATATTAGTGCTGCCCGAGAGGTCATCGCAAGGATCGAAAAGGAAATCAATGAGAGTGGAGCATCTGTCGCCAACTATCGCGACAACATCAGGGTTCGAAAACTAAGAAAAGAAATTTCTGACACCCAGACAGAGATCGAATCGCATGACATGGAAGATGCTGCCCGGGCTCGGCGAAATTTCCAAGAAAAATATGCCATCGCTAAAGAAAAGGAAAATAACCTCCATACCTCAGTGAGTCGTGATGACACACCTCCCGCATATTGTCTCAACGTGCATATATAGTATTCTCATATTGCTGGCGAAGTCAGTTCCCATAAATCTCAACTAAAGGCATGGGAATTAGATCTTAAGGAATTCAAAGACATCAATAAACGCTATACAGACCAGCTAATCCGGGTAAAGGTGAAGCCCTATCCCTCATTATAGTAAAACTTTGCTCAAAACCTCTAGATGTCAGATATGGCTAACAGCGATTTGGAAAAGTATGCCAAAGCACTCGACAAGTTGGCCACTTCCCCTGTCGTCTCCGAACACTGAACTAATAGTCCCTAGTGCAATCATGAAGTACCACGGCCTCAAAATGGAGGAGGTTAACGATACAATGAAACATTTGTGGAATAAAACCTACCAGGGAACTGGTACATCTTCTTACCACCTTTTATCACACTCAGCTAAAAACACTATCAGACATTGATGGAATTAAGATCCGCTCTGATGTCGAAGGAGGGGCCTCCAAGCGATCATATAACTATAGGGTCTGCACTATACAATACTCGCTCCTCGCAGTATTCTTACTACCTGCATCAGGTTGTCATGACTAAAGATCAAGTCGAGATGGACATGCGAGGAAGATGTTCAGCTGGCCAGAAGATGTTGGCATCTATTATTATTCGCCTTGCGCTGTCCGACTCTTTCGGGCAAAATTGTGGAATTCTTGCACTCGATGAGCCTACAAATGCATTGGACACAGAGAACATAGATGCACTCGCAGCGAGCCTTGTAGAGTAAGCCATCCTCCCATGCGCGCGATACTTTGAAAGCCAATGTTGTATCGCAGCATTATTAACGAGCGTAAAAGTCACTCAAATTTCCAGTTAATCATCATCACCCACGACGAGAATTTTCTTCGGAGACTCGGCCAGAGTGATGTTATGGAATACTATTGGTACGATCTCCTTAGGTTTCACATGAATCTTCTCATACTCTCACTTATTGTAGGCGTGTCTCGAGAGACTCACGACAGAAATCTGTCATTGAGCGTCAAAGGTTTCGATAATGTCCCATGTGCTGGAATTTGTACACCAACGTACCGAATATTCTACATTCAATATATAATCATTACAATAGGACGTTTAGAAGCTGGGTCGCAAATTTCGCATATAGTTTTGCAGTATTTTTTTCTTGAGCAATTCTTAGTAGGCCCTGCCCAAATCTATGTAGTTGTCCGGGGGGATCCGAGGGGCAAGAAATGTCAACACGTCCAAATTAACCTCACGACATCAACGAATTTGACTCCCATGCCAATCCCCATACAAATTAAGAATATTCGCCTCCAAAACCATCCCTCTGCTCGAAGCCAAGCCGTTGCAACTGTACCCATCACAGAAGCTTCAAAAATTATATCTGTCGATGCATTTGCGGCTGTTTTAATTGCATCCGAGAAGGGGAAAAGGTGTGATGGCTGTTTTCAAATAAAATCGGAAGACCGACTTTTACGAAAATGTACTGGATGTGGGTCGTATTGGTACTGTGATTCAATATGTGAGTCTTGTGTAAGCTATGATACTTGTCATTCATAACGCTTACAGGTCAGAATATGGATTGGAAGGCTCACCACAAAAAGATCTGCAAGCAATATAATAAATTTACGTCGTCAAATGCATTCCATTCTCTCGCTTCTCATGAGAAGCTAGAGTCTCTTCTCCTTGATCATTTGCTGTCCCAGGTTTCGTCTATTACGGGAAGAGTAGATGAGGAGATGTCACCGCTCGGGATCTTTATGTCCCTGCTTCCTGGACCTACGGTTCCTAACCGAGATGTTCTGTCAGTGTGTGGGTTTGAGCCTCCTATTCAGCCTGATACTGTGCCATTATTATATTCGCGATTTGGCAATAATAATTTTGCCATCCATTCGCATCTGACTACTATCGGCCATGGTATCTTTCCGCTCGCCAGCCGTCTTTTCAATCACTCTTGCATTCCTAATGCTGCGGCAAGGTACATATTCTCTGCGGGCAGACCCGTGAGGATGGAGGTAATCGCCCTTCGGAACATTTCCCCGGACAGCGAAGTGAGGTCTTCCGTTTAACATATTTGCCGTACACTTACACCAAAATTTTGGCTAGATAACCATACCATATCTGGACCCTGCTTTGTATCAAACTCGACAACAGATATTTGACCTGACGTATGGATTTAGGTGCACATGCTTTTCATGTCATATACTAGAAACCCTAGGTCCTATTCCGGCCCCGCCTGCCAGCTCGCCAGAACTCACCTCAATCGAAAAAACACTCCGGCAATTTACCCAAGTAGAAAGTTTTCTAGATGGCGGTCTTCCGGTCATTCCGCAAACAAATATACCGCTGTCAATGTATTGCGTCTTTCATGAGAATTATATAACCAATCTTTCAGAAACATTCAGCAAAGCGTCACACGAAGGACATTACAATTTGGCGCTCGATTCAGGAACCACTTTATTAGCTTTGTATCTCCTCATATATCCACCAAACTATCCTCAGACTGGTAAGTCAAGAAACTTAATTTGCTGTCCATGTTACCTTATCATTGCCCGGCTCTCAAAAGGAATACATTTACTGGAACTTGCTAAGACAGCGTGGAATATGACTGTCGGTGATTCCGGTATGGATTACCAGACGGAACAAGCGACAAAGGCCCGTGTGCGGGTCTTCCTATCTCTGGGCCGCAGGATTTTGACGGTTTTCGGTCCTGAGGGGGATGAGGATGGGCCTCTTCGTGAAGCCGAGACACTACAGTCATTGCTCGACCCTTAAATCACCGCAAGCAATGTCTGGAAATGTCACGCTTGTCGGGCCTTGTGTAACGGATCAATATGAAATCTCTCCGGAATTGCAGGCTGTCAGTACTGCCACGACAGGCAGAATTGTTGATCGCATCCAGAGGTGAAGAGCCTCGGCATGGGTCCCTCCACCTAAATACCGATCGATTTCTATCGCCGTGCAGAATAGTATTAAGCTTGCGGCTTTTCGCCTTCCCATCTCTTCTGTACGCCGATTTACGCAACTAGGTTTAATCGCTATCCGTTTTTCACGCGGTTCTTACTGATTCTTGTACAGTTCTCGTTCTATTTGCTCCGGAATGCTGTAAACTAAACGTCAACGGAACAATTCTGTTCGCCTTTCCTACTCAGTTCTGGTTTCTGGGTTTATCGTTTATTTCTAACGCTGACGTGTCATGCGGTGTATATAACGGTGCGAATATGTACCACACAACCCAGCCTCTCCCCAGGCCTCCTCGCACTTATTTTACGAAATGCCTACTTTTCGTATCCCCACACTCTTTAACTCTCGCCGCTCTTTTCATCGCCTCCGTTCATTTCACCTCTCCCCTGCGGAGGCCGCCGCAATTCAACAACCCGCATCGCCGAAAATAGAGCCTATTTCTCCTCCACCAACTGAGATCCTCCCTCGAAATGTCGCCATTCCTATGCGTGGAAGTATAATCGCCAAAATTTCCTTGATAGTATCTTTGGTGTTTATATCGACCATATCTTTGGCGTTTATCGGTGGAGACATAGTCGACCCTTACTTTGAACTCGAGTTGAATAAGCTTGCAGATACGTCACCTGGGGTGCGAAATTCATTATCTGTGTCAAACTGCTTACTTAGGTTCTCATAGATCATACTCATTGGCGAAAGCGTCGATGTCGATGTTGATGAGCCGTCTGTCACCGTACGGTGGTCTATACTAGCTTGTGGCGAGCAATTCGTTCTTCCGGGGTCAATAGGTGTTCACGGCAGTCCCTTGTGTGGCCTTCCATCCCAGCCACTGTACTTCTTTGTCGACAAGTGGGTTTTAAACTTTCAATCATTCCCATAGAGACTTACTGTTGCGTAGTGACCAAATGCCTACTGCGACTTATGACCCCTCCCAGATACCTTATAATAAAGACACTGGCTCTCGGCGAAGGTAAAGACAACCCAAACATTTTTTCAAACTATGCAGAGGAGCTCATAAAAAGTATTAGCATCCAAAATCTTGTCCAGTTTGACAGTGACCATGTCCTGGATGTCCACCAAGCCCGATTATATCCTTTTGATAATTATTTACTGACCAGTACAATCCGTGCTGTCTCGCATTCCAACGAAACCCTACCTATTCGTAAACTTGCTGCTATCGACGTTACGTCTAGCTTCAATATTTTTGTAACCGACACCGAGAGCTACTCAACCTCAACAAATGGCACAGAAATACCCAGCCGAGACATGGACATGCGAGTTACTCGACCCGCATCAGCCCGTGCCTTCGCTCTCCTCCTCTTTGGCATCTCATGGATCCTTACCCACGTCACTGTCGGCCTGGTCCTTGTTTCTAGAAGGTTCACAGAGGCCAGGTCTAAACTCAAAACTTTTGCCCTTTCGGCGGTCATTCTTGTTGCGATACCCCAACTCCGAAATAGCATGCCAGATGCCCCTGGCCTTGATGGTAAGATTTTTTTGCCGGGTATTTGAGTCCGCTATTCACCTTGTGCAATTTATAGGTGTATTAATTGGTGTGTTCAAATCCCAAATCACCAAAATCACTTATTCATAAATTCTCTATAAGACTCCATTGGATTTTTTCCCCAGATGATTATTACTGCTATATCCGTCATTACACTGCTTCTTTCTTTAATCGGGCGGGAAATAGACGTTATAAGGGCATCTCCACTGCCCCGAGCACATCCAACACTTCCCTCCATGTCTCCTATTCCATCTCCGCCTCGTCATCGACTTCGGCCACCCCCTTCTCCCACTGCCAAATCTTCTTCAATGGAAATAGCCCATTATGAGATGCACCGGTTAATGAAGCACCTTCAGGGACAATATGTTTTCCCGCCCGTAAAATACAGTCATTCTATGAATAAATCCAGTCTCGACATCACCTCCCACCGCAAAACAAGGACCATGACAAGAATTATGGAAAGTGGCGACGTCTCGCGCTGGTCGATGTCAAGTTGGGCTGAATAATGACTTCGCCTAGTAACTGGTAACCCCTTCTGATATACAGCGGCACATGTATATCAAGGGGAAGAAATTCTCAGGGTAAAAATGTTCATTGTATGTACTCCTAGTACTCGACTCGACAGTCCCCTTATTCATTTGTATACTGAATGCTATTTTGACATAAGTGTATAACTGTGGATCATCAAGAACATGAGCGCCCCAAGATTGATTCAAGCATTTCCAACACGCTTTTGTGAAAACCATCATTATACGTGTTAGTATGGCAAAAAGCGACAAATTCACCTGACAAGCCAATAATATGTTGTAAAATACTTTTTAAGAAATTTGAAAAACCATAAGAGTCAAAAAAAAATTAATAGAAATTGAAGAAAGAAAATCATAATAATAACTTTCAGTATGGATTTAGCCATTTATGAAAAGAGTAGTGGTTAACTACTTTGAGATTGCTTTTGACAATTACATTCGGGTTATGTCAAAACTCGTGACTATAGTTTAACTTTATTTTTCACTGACCCGGTGCAGTCTACTCTCCAAACAGCCTCTTCCTGTGATGAGTTAGTCACTTTCGAATGTAACCCCGAGAAGCCTACACTCACAACCATACTGGAGGTTCACTGAGAAAACTCTTACCACCCATCATCTCTCGTGTCCAAACGTCCCTCATAAACCAACCAATATGTCCGACTGCACACCCCGCAAGATCGCCTGCCGCAGCTTTCCACGTCCCGTTCAGAACCCAGGAGAATGCCACAAGCGCGACGGGAAGATAAGGCGCCGTTATTGTGAACAAACCAAACAAGGAAATCGGAGTTGAGGGATGCCTCCGCGACCAGAGATATATGGGTACAAAGGCAAGCGAAGACGACAGGAACGGGAGGTTAAAGAGCGGGGATAGTACCTGTATGATTCATTAAAACGTAGGAAGTATTGATGCAGGATGTCATGACTCAACGAGGAGCATGACCGACGACAAAAGGAGGAGCCAAAAGTAGTCTGCCTTCTTATTTGCGAATGACGACTCTTCTAGCATTCGGCTATACCGCATACTGTAAAGGAATATTGTGTGAATATTTTATGAAATGTCGAAAACTAAATCTCACAAGAAGAAGAGGTGAAAAACGAAGTCTAGGGATATAGGTCCAAAGTAGAAGAAAGTTGTGACCGCACGCCAGAGCTATAACGTGCTGTTGGGTTATTTCCTCGTTTTGAATAGGCTGCAACCCCTCACACCTGAGCGTTGATGAATGCGCTTCTAAAGCTATAATACAGCTGGAGTGTTGTGACGAGCTGACATTGCTATCTCGGAGGTGGCACGGTGGTGAGTAACCTAGTTTGCTTGACACAATGCGGACCACGCACCACGGCCAAGCTCGTAAATACCGACAGTGCAAGCCATGCACGCGTTACTGGAGGTATTTGCACAATCCATGCTTCAATGCCAACCGGCATCGCGGTTCAATGAGATGTACGGGAGGGCGATGTTAACGAAACTCGAAACTTGTAATTTTAGATGGAGGAAACACAACGTTCTCATTGTCGAAGATCACGACACGTCACTAATTAGATTAGATTGGCGCGCCAAGATAAGATCAAGCCTAAGGTGAACTCGATACTACTAGGTAGAATACATTGTATACGTTAGTGTAAACCTGTAGGTACACTGGTATATAAACCATGGATAATCCAGGAGTAACCAAAATGAAAAAAAGCCGGGACCGTTCTTTGTAGCAATAAGTTGCGTAATACTTGAAATAGGGGATAAGAAGACATACATACAAATTTGGGCATAGATAAGTAATAGCGACCGGCGCATGGTGGCTTCAAAACATTAAATTTCCACCCAAAAGCACCTATTATGGAGGATGAAAGCATGGATTTTCATTCCACTGACGTCAGAGAAGTAATGGTTTTGATATCAGGATACAACGGATTTGAAGCTGGATGGTGGTGGCTTCACACGGGAGTTCTTCTTTGCAGTAGTGGCTGCTGCAGCCGCATTTTCTGCCTCCTGTTTCGCTGCCCTAAGAAGTGCACTGCGATTCGTTCGTGGAGCAATGGATGGTGCAGCAGCGGCACTACTTGAACGGGGTCTAGTTTTGGGGGGTGGCGCGCCTGTCGTTGTCGTTGTCGTGGGCTTAGGATCGGTTGGGGGATTAGTAGCCAATGAGGTACGTTGACCAGCTACAGAAGATGACCTGGAAATGGCGTAACGTGAAGGAGGACCTTGGGAGGCTTGTGAGGATGGTCGAGGAGGGGGTGCCGGTCGTAAAGGAGTCGATGATAACGAGCTTTGCGAATTGCTTCTCGATAAACCTGGTACTTTGGGGGCTGTCGCTGCACGGACTGGTCAAAAAAATGTTAGAAACATTTGGATTACCGAAAGCCCTGGCACGTACACATAAACGATGAAGGTGGTCCTTGCTCTTTCTGAGCTCTAAGAGCAGCGCTTTTGTTTAGTCGTGGCGCAACGGTGGGTGCCTTGACCGATGCAACAGCGATCGACTCTCTACGTTTGTGGCCCGGCACGCCTTCGAACATGTTCTTTACCGCCTCGTTCGAACTCAATGTAATCCTTCTCTTCGGGGTCTCGGGTACTTGTCCTAATCTTAACGATGCTGCCCGAGTCATCCGTGGAGCAATTGTTGGGGCAGCAGTGGAGGCCACAGTAATGCTCTCCGCGCGCTTGTGCCCTGGGACGTTTGCAAAAGTCGTCGCAAGTCGCTCCTTGGAGATCGGCGCACGTGGCACGGAGACCGTCTTTTCGATGGGTTGCCCCGCTCGTAGCGCAGCAGCACGTGTAGTTCGAGGTACAATGTCCGGATTAGCAGTTGTCGCAGGTACTGCGCGAGCGCGAAACAGTGGCTTGCCATTCTGGTTAAGTTTCCCGTTACTTCCCCCGACAGTCGATGGATTTGTTGCGTTCGACGGAGCGTAGCCTTCGTCTGATGTCGCCCGCTGCAGGGCTGATAGCACGGAAGATGAAACCGAGCGCATTGACCCATAGCGTTCGTCAGGAAGATCTGTGGTTGGAAATGGGGGCGACGACGCAAACAGAGAGGCGATCTGAATCTCTGCAATTTGGGTATCTGCAGAGCCCATGAGACCATTCTGCGTTAGCGTGAGACCATAGAGGGCGCGCAGAGAATTCGGCGCGTCTTTTCGCGCAACGTCGGGATCCCGGTCACCCATGAGCGTGTTCCAAACTTCAACTGCACGACGGCGTTCTAGGACATACACCCAGACGGGGCCCCTACAGTTAGTTAAGTCTCAGAGGTGTAGAGTAATACTAAGTTTGAGAAGGGAAACGCACTCGGCCAGAGAAGCGGCGTCCTCGCCAAAAAGCTCGTACAGCGTCTCAGGATCCGTTTCTGTGTCAAATTCCATTTGTCGTTCTTTTACGATCTGTGTGGGGAGAGGCCCTGGCCAGTCAGTCTCCTTATTGCAGTTTAAATTCTGGATTGGGGAGATCGAACCTCAAAGCTGGCTTCTTGGATGCGGGGTTCGATGTCAAACCGGTGTCCCAGCGCATGGGTTTTGATTATCGCAACCGTCCGGGTAATAGGATAAGCTGTTGAAGACGATAATTGTGGTTGTTGACCCGGTCCCGGGGTGGAAGAAGGCTGTAGGTCCCCATGATAATGAGCGTTGGGCGATAAAGGGGGCGAAGGTGTAGACATTTGAAGTCCAAACTATTGCACAGAGCAGGTGAGAAGGGAATAAAAAAACACTGCGGCAGAGGTAGATGAATGAGTGGGAGGAAAGCCTTGAAGAAGACAGAAAAAAATGAAACAAGAGTGCTTTGAAGAACAAAGTTGAACTTTGAGTTGAATATTGGCTGTCTGCTTCCACATCACACCGGCCCACGGACCTCGGACACCATGACAACACCCGCTAAAAGGGTAAAGCTCTGCGGAATGTGGCACCAAAGTTGGTATGGACGATATGTCCACCTCGACATGGATGTGCGATTTTTGGAATGCGGGTGGCGGATAGTACGTTACGCATGAGAGTTCCTGGTGCCAGGGGGAAGTCTAGCCGAATCGAGCACGATCATCACAATTCGATCGTAAAACCGCGACGACCCCGGGGGCATGGCGAGTAAGGAGCGATAATGTTATTTTAAAGTGGTGAAAGCTACATCGGTGTGGGTAATTAATTAGGTACATGTTAATAATAAAATGCCATCCATGTCCGCCTCTAAGACTCTCCCGGTCGCGTTAAGGGGTCACAACCACCATAATTCAGCTCGAACTTGAACGAGACGACCACCACTTCCCAATCTTGGCTGAGCTATACCGGATACTCTTTCCCAGGCCTGCACTCGCAATACCTTTGAGTGACTGTATCGTAGCGGGGTACCTTACAATCCGACTCATTTCTAGACATGTTCACTTTAGATCCGTCGGCTGTTGATAAGTGAAACACTGACCTTCTGTAAGGACGCGCGGCAGTTTGTCGTCACTCGCAAGCCGCACCCAATATGCGCTTTCATCAGCTTCAAAGGGGGGGTCCGATGATGTCCTCAGATAGTTATTCTTGACACCAGTCAGAAGGTTTGAAGGAAGTTTTCTCAGGTGTGCTGAACGCGCATGTGGCGTCGTGTCCTGGTGTATCGCCGATGAATGCACCGGCCAGTGGACACCAGGCAATCCTACCACCAGTCGGTGATACAACTCCTTGAATTGAGGTGCCTGTTTCCGAACAATATTCCCCACCTTTCCCCTATTCTCAGCAGGAAGGACCATGCGAGGGTCTCCACTGTAGCTTATCCCGGCTATCCGTTCAAATAGTTCTACTTCTGAGAACTCGGCTGGTAGGGTTAAAAGTGCGGCGCGCACTGCCGATGTGAGGTTGACTTGCTGTGTAAGGCGGACCCGGGCATCGTCTTTGATGATCCGAAGAGGTTTGTGCATCCTGCCAGCAAGATACAACGAGCGCCAGTTGAGGAGATCAGAGCACAGATTGTCGACCGTCGTAACCCCATACTTGATCATCTAAAAGTAAACCAAACGAATTAGGGGTGCGGGTGTGGAGTATAATGACAAATTACGCACGACGCCACCCATGGGCACATAGGTATTGAACCACACACCCGGGCCTAGTTCCTCTAACCGCGAGACATATGACGATCCAAGTACCCTAGCGTGCAAGGGATAATGACTGGGATGCTGGTGCATATTGATTGAATGGAAGTGAGCAGGGTGTGTCACGGCCAACATAAAGTCGAGCATGGGAACAGCAGAACTGGAGCCATCCGTTGAGTACCCATCCTGAGCGAATACGCCAGATCCGTAGGCAAACGCGTAGCGGATTGGAGCATCAAATTGGGCGACTATTGATTCGAGTAGGGCGCGCGTGGAGTCTGCTACGGGTAGCATCTGGTTGCGTCCGAAAGTGGGAGGAAGCGCAGGTAGAGGCTGGTGCTTATGGGATGTTGCTGGACGGGGATGTGGGTAGAGGGAAGTACGGGGTCTAGATGGAGGCTTGGGTGGAGGAGGAGGAGGGATGTCGGGTTGAGAAGGGATTGTTTCTGTGGCAAGAGAACGGACGAGGAGACGGGTGGGATTGAGGACATTGGGATTGGTGGAATGGCAGACTCGTGCCGCAGAAGAAAAGACAAGACGAGTAGACATGAGTCGTTAGATCAGGTTGGACTCAAAACCGCAAAACTTGGATCGTTAATGTATTCAGATCACGTGTTATAACATGTGTCGGCCACTCGGCAATACAGTAAGCTCGTCTTCTCCGCCTACTACACTCGACGCTCGACTGCTCCCCCCATACGCCGCCCGCTTTCTGCTCTCAGAATATCCCAGACTCACAGCCCTCCCTCCCATCTGGCGGTAGCTTCCTTTCCCATCCGCTCCCACCGACATCCTCCGTTCCGTTACAGGCTTTACCGATCCCGACCCAGGGCCGAGGCCTCCAAGGGCCCACGCCACCTCAATGCCGCATTTTATACTCCAGAGCCACGTCAGCACAAACACCGGAGTGCTTACAAGTACATTCAGAACGGGGTACATGTCCGGGTAGCGCGACGGGGGCGCAATTACAAATTCTAAAATGTGTAGAACAATGCCTGCACTGTATACCGCCTGCAAATCCATTAGGAGTGTTTTGGCGTTGGTGTCAACAGTACGCACCAGAGAGAGCAGCTGGACAAATGATTTTTCCGGATTTCTGAATGGGTTGTACCCAATTAGTCGGTTCCATAACAGGAGGGTGGCAATATATTGTACGCCCAGCCCGTCGCGTTTTAGCAGAGGCCACATACTGTAATTAAGTCAGATATATGACACACACACTTCCCAAAATAGTTACCTGAATACCGCCGTGTTATTCACTAGCGCTCCCCACGAGAAGACGGAAGAATCCACATGGGCACCAGAGAGAAGGAGCGTGATTGGTAATAGCGGTAGGAGGATAGTCTTCTCATGCACTTGAAATGAAAAAAGAAAGAACGACATTGAAGAAGTAAGAAGCGCATAAGGTAACAGCGGGAGGAAGGGTGCATGCTTCAGTCGCTCATCGTTTTGCGCGTGCGATTCCGAAGCCGCCTTTTCTGACAACTGATGTTTAAAGCCGGAATGCAAAAGACCAACTACCCCTGGGAGGAAACCGAGAGCAGTAAGGCCAGTCGAAAGCTTCACGAGAAGACTGGATGATGCCCAGTTTTTCCATTTCAAAAGGACATTAGATGCACACCAAAAGTTGGCGACCTTGTCCTCAAAAAGTCCACGAGCAAAGGGAAATATCCGGGTAATGGGGTCGAAGATACCCGAAATCGGCGCGAAGGGAGGTAGGAAAGGTAAAAATAACAGAAGGAACGTGACAGAGGTGATCACAGCGAGGCGAACGAAAAGTGCAGTACTAATGTATCAATAAATAACGGAAAAACCTCCCAGATGGTCGAAAACTCACCCGTAAGTCGGACCCAGGTAGATGCATTTTGCGAGAAGGTACGAGCCAATAGCTGGGGCATAATACAAAGCCATCTGTTTGAATCCGAGGCTGAGGACGAAAAAAAAGGCTCCCAGCAGGTCCTGCCCAGTAGCAAAGAAGTTGAGTGCAAAAAGCGCGAATCCTATCATGCAGTCAGCACAAAGTCAAAAGGACCTATTTTGAATAAATACCAAGCATGACAGAATTATATTGAAAATGACCAAAATCAATCAGCAACAAAGCGGGTTGAAATAGGAGAGTCAACAGCGCGATGGTCTTGTACGCAGAATTAGATATTGAATAATTTGTAAAAGGATCCAGACATACCTGCGTCCGCTTCGACCTGCTTCCTTGCCACGTCCTTGCAAACATCAAGATTGCAGGCAGATATACCAACACGTCCAACACCGTCACCGTTGACCGCATAAAAAATTTGCTGCCTTGCGTTTCTATACCACGGGACGTACCCAAGGCGAACCATGAGGGCTCGATCCACGCTCCACTGTCAGGCAGTCAGAGAGCCTGACACAAATCACTATAAAAAAGCCCCGTACATAATGCCGCAAAGCCAAGAAACGTAAGCCGTCAATGGTGGATAATCCAGCCCCCAATACGGTAAATCATACGTATACCACTGCCGCAACGGCAGGTGTATTGTCAGTTCCATCCAGTGTCGTTGGGCCTCATAGTCGCCAAACATAGGCGGAGTGCCCTGCCCTATACCTCCAGTAAGAACGGATACAACTCCCAAGAGACCTTAGTGACGCACCTGAATACGATCCCAGCCCAATCCCCGACTTCACGAGCGTCGACGCCAAAATCGCTCCGGGGACAACCCACTGCTTGATCCCCCGCTTATGCATCCAACGAATCCACCTCCTACCCATCGCCGCGTCGCCGTCCACCTTATCCTGCGCCCGCGTCCGTGCACTCGACGGCCTGAGCAGAGTCGGGGAGCCCCTAGACTCATGCTGGAGCAACGCACCGAAACTTGTATGACGTTGGAGGTTCCTTTGCGCGAGGGTTGGGGAAGATGCTGAGATGGGCGAAGTTGCACGAGACGAGCCGGGGGAGAGGGGCGGCGTGCGGAGCCAGTGCTGGCTTGCTGAGCTTTCGATGAGGTGTCGCCGTGGCGTTGGGGCGATGATTTCTGTGATGGAAGGTATTGGCCTAGGGAGAGAATTTGTTAGAGTCTCCGTGCTGTAGTGGTGATGAGGTCTGTGATATTCACTTTGTGCTGAAGGCGGACGAGTTGCGTCTATGGGATGGTGACACTGTTCGCGGGGAGGGCGCGCTTGTGGGAAATGGTTGGCGCTGGTTTAGTGAAGACGTCCTTATGCGTGTTGGGGACTTGCGTGGACTGTCGGGAGGTAGCGCAGACAAGACGTCCATCGTGTCGAAATTGTTGACGGGTGAAGGGAGATACAAGGTGTCGGTTATCCAAACTTTTGCCGACTAAATGTTTACTCAAGCCTAAATTACGTTCAAGTCAAAACATTCCACGGAAGTTTACTTTTACATCTGTTCTACAATCAATTCTAGACTACTTAGTCAATATCCCCCCCTTCGATGACCGTTTCTCCATCTTCTGAAAATTTGACATTCTTCTGTCATTGGACCCTAGAACTTTAGAAACTTCAAACCACAGCCAAATCAAAGCTAAACAACTCACCGGGTGATTGGAAGACACCCCGATGTACTTGGTATGATCTAAGGATATGAAAGTTTAGAGGTAGTAGGAATGATAAAGCCAAATTAACCCACAGCCATAAGCGACCAGCTCCCCACTTGGCGTCGTAAAGTCGACACGGGTGTATGCCAAAGATTTACCTATCATTCGACTCAGTTAAATTATGAGTCACGCATCTCTGTACGAACCCATTCCAGTCAAAACAGCTTTAGCATGTAGTACATCTCCTACCCGTCCTGCGGGACGAACAAACGATGCACCAATATCCGTCGAGACCCCCGTCATGAAGTGGCCTTTCGAGGCTACTGCAAGTGATCCGACCGTATCAGTGAGAGACATAATAAGGCCACCATGCACTACATGGATATGTGAGTATAGTTGTTACCAGGAAGTATACAAGGAGCAAAGTTGTACCTGTCTTCAGGTCTGTTTAGGTCGGATGGAGCTTATAAAACTGGTTATTTACGCACCCCAACTCTGTTCACTATGAGAGCCCTATCAAACTCAAAGTAATATTTGCAAAAGACTGAAAGAACACACAGTTGTACTGCTCGACTTTCAGCGAAACTTTAACCTTTCCAGGACTTGCATCAAGGACGTTAAGCTAGATATGCGCGTCAGCGATCCGTCCCCAATAACGTCAAAGTAATATTTACATTGGGAAAACATTGCTGGTCATGTCCTTTATATCATGACTTTATGAGAAGTGTTTATGGATACGCAAGCTAACTGCATGGCTCACCCTTGGTATCAATGAATGATTGCCAGACCTAGATTTTCGACTCAGGACCGTTTGAGGTGCAAGAAAATAAAACAGGCGTACCCTACGCGTGAATCGCAAGCACGCAGCCATGGTCTTCGAATTAGGTCTTACCCGTATGGGAAGGAGTGGAACAGGATGGAGTTCCGGTCAACACGGGGCCAAGACTTGATAATGATTATTTTTTAATTTGATGGTGTATGGGTGAATTCGAAACTCCAACAAGTAAGCATATACTTCCCCTTTTGCTGTCAATAATACCGACAACTCACGCAGTCATTTCTCGCATGTATAGAAGCTTTATGTTGGAAGACCCGTGGGGACACTCCTGATGTTATCAATAGCCCATGAACTTGATATTAACTCCATTGTTCGTCTACTCAACCCCACTCCCATTTACTCAACATGGAGTCTCCTGAAATGTTCATGTTCGCTCTTCTCCTGTTTGTTACCATAGTATGGCTAAAACCTGGTTCAAAAAAACATATACCTTTCCCTCCCGGACCTCCAGCGGATCCTCTTATAGGCCATTTACGAATCATCCCCTCCAACAACCAGGAAACCTTTTTCTATGAGCTGGGGAAAAAATACGGTATAATTACCTCTCTTTCTAAAAAAGATATATCTGAGGAAGCTAGGCGATATAATATACCTCAACATACTGGGGCGTTCAATTGTTGTTTTGAACAGTGCTCGAGCGGCAGTTGATCTCTTAGAAAAGAGAAGTTCCAACTACAGTGACCGAGTAGATTTCCCTATCTATAAATTGGCAGGCTACACCAAGAGCCTAGTATTCATGAAATACGGCAAGGATTTCCAGTTTCATCGAAGGATGTTCCAACAATATTTCAGTAAAAATGGATGTATCCCTTATCGACCGTTGCAAGCTTGCGAAGCGCACGTTCTAGTTCAAAATCTCGTCTCTCAACCCGAGCATAAGGAAAATCACTTTCTGCAGTAAGCTTCCGGATTTTGGCTCAGCCTTCTTTATCTCATCTTCATGTACAATCAAGTTTTGCTACAGCTCTCATAATGCGCATCACTTACGGCCACCGTATCACTACAAATGACGACCCATACCTCAGGATTGCAGAAAGCATCAACTTCGCAGCTTCTAATTGTGGGCCGCCAGGAGGAACTCCCGTCGATGTATTCCCAATCTGTAATCCGTCTTCAATCATTTTGTGCTTCTGTACTTCGACTGACATAACTTGTAGTGAGGTATTTTCCTTCCTGGTTCCCCGGGGCATACTATGCTGGATTTGCGAGATCACAGAAAGCTCTGGTAGCTAGACAGCATGAGTTTCCATACACAGAAGTCGAAAAACACATAGTACGACCATAAATTCATTTCGAGGCCATTAATATCTACTAACATCTTTTCCAAGGAAAAAGGAGCTGCGCTGCCATCATTTGTGGCCGAAAACATAGAGATGATGAGACGGGAAGGAGTTGAGGGTCCTCAGAGGATTCAGCATATCCAAGGTGCTGCTGCCACTATTTACACAGCGGGCGCAGAGACAGTGAGCTTAGCATGGTGATAAACTATCAATGTTCACTCTTTTTCAGACCTCATCAACATTATCATTTTTCTGTTTGGCATTAGTTCTCCACCCAAACTCTCAACTCAAAGCCCAAGCTGAGATTGATGAAATTGTTGGGTCGGAACGTCTACCCGAAATGAGTGATCGTCCCTCCCTGCCATATCTCGAGTGTTTGTTGCAGGAAACCCTGAGGCTTGTTCCATTCAATATCTCACATTATCTTATTGACACTTATATGCCAGATGGATGCAAGCAGTACCAGTTGGTCTGAAACCCCTGTCTTCTATTCATATATGCCATCCCTGACCACTTTTTAGGCATTCCCCATCGATCATTGGCTGATGATATCTATAATGGAATGTTTATACCTAAAGGTTCTATTGTAATTGCGAACACAAGGTGAACAAGGCTAAATCTAAGCTATGCGACCTACTGATTCGCACCAGGGCAATAACCTTGGATGAAAGAGTTTACTCTAATCCTCATGTATTCAATCCCACTCGATTTTTAGCAAAACCCCAAGGCCTTGGGGAGCCCCATCCAGTGGGTCCATTTGGGTTCGGGCGGAGGTACGTACAAACATTCTGTTTCTCTGTTCCAGTGTATTAAATAATGTTTACAGGATATGCCCCGGACGCCATTTCGCCGACGATAGCCTATGGATTGCAATGGCCACCATTCTAGCTACACTCTCCATCTCCAGAGCAACAGATAGTGAAGGTGGCGAGATTATACCAGACGTCAGAGTCGAGACTGGGATCACGAGGTATCTGTTTCCAAAGAATTAGGGTTACATGTTTGCCGACCCTCAGTGGTTTACAGTCACCCAAAACCTTTCCCATGCGACATCAAGTTCCGCACATCCAGATGGGCTTCTCTGATCACCCAGAGGGTCAATTCGTATTAGAAAAAACCTTCTCACCAAAGTTCAACTCGTATCCAAATACTGGAATTCAGGATATTTGGTCCCCAGCGGTGTCATTCTGTACCCCTCCCGGTATAGAATGCAATGATAGTTCAAAAACTTAGCCCACTAAGCCCGATTCGAAAACAAACAAAAAAACAGTTAAGTAAACGCTATATATCCTCGTCATACCGCATTACCTTGCAGCGCACTTGAGAAAGCACTAAGTGTTTGAATGACTGTGCCCAATTAGGCTAGCTCATGCTCATATCCGAATTCACGCCCCAGCTGGTGTTTACCTGCGCTTCGAGTCGAAGCCTTGTATCCCTGACTTGATTTATGTGGGAGAAACCAGTCGGGTGGCAAGACAAAATGCTACCAAATGAACTTGGGGTGAATCCATTTACAGTAGAAGTTTAATTGACCAGAGTCGATTAATGGCACGAATCGGTACAATTCCTTATTATCACTTGGAAGTTTGAGGCACGTACGTTGATCCCGTGTGTTAGTAAACTAAGTGTCGATGCTTGTCAACACCAACATCCATACTCAGTATTCGCCCCAAATTGCGAAGCCGCCGGGAATGGCATTGTATGTTCACTGATTGACATGTTTTGCACCAACATCGACGATCGTCCGGGATTTTATTGGCGCCATTGCCGGAATCAAATCAGATGATAGTATTAAGTGTGGGGTAGGTACCCGACAAGTACCTATTCTTGACACCAAGCACCCACTCATACCTAGCAACCTTCCAATTACAATGCGCGTCGAGAATGGTTTCCAGCCTGCGAGTAACACACAACGTAGCGACGCATATGTCCTGACTTCGATTTCCCATTTCAGACCCCATACCCAGAAGACAACCCGTATACTTCTGACGCGGTCTTACCAGCGCTACTTCGACGAACGGTCCCCCAGAGGTCCGGAGGCCACAGGATTTAACCTTGCTTATGACTACTAAATGTTATCTCAGTGTGTTTCAGGAGATTGAACCCGACCTCGTTCGTCTTGGAACAGACGTGATCACAAGTGAGCATTCATAATTTTGGAACCACCCCGCCTTTTATTGAATCCTTCCAGCCATTCGTGCACTTGGAAGCGGAAACAGAATATCGCCTCCACAACTGATCCAATATGACCAATGGGGCCGAAGGATCGATGACTTGCAAACAAGCGAAGGATGGCGGGACCTCAAAGCTGTCGCTCAGCAGGAGGGATTACCAGCTATATTTTACGAAAGGAAATACGGAGAACACAGCCGAACTTATGGTTTTGCTAAAATGATGCTCATGGTTGGGGACTCACATGAAGTGCGCAAAAATAGCATTATCCTTACAACGCTAACTCATGTTTTAGGTATTCTGTCCTCTCAGTATGACGGACGGTACTGCACGCGTCATTGAGTTGATCGGGTCGACCCAAATGAAGGAGCAGATATTACCTAGGCTCATAAGGCAAGACCCACTTATTCTTGGTGCTTCGTCTGATAAACTATTTCAATAGTCGTGATCCTTCATTCGCTTTCACTTCAGGTCAATGGATGACTGAGGTAGGGGACTTATCATAATATGCTCAACCAATTTTATTGACTCAGCTTAAGCGACCCGGTGGTTCAGATGTATCCCAAACAGAAACTGTTGCACTCTCTTCGGGAAAGGATAATATTTTAGGCCCTCAATACACGCTTGATGGCTTCAAATGGTTTTCCAGTGCGACGGATAGTCAAATTTCAGTCGCATTGGCTCGAACTGCTTCCTTGGAAGAAGGCTCCCGGGGACTGTCTCTCTTCCTTGTGCCTCTACGACTTCCCCTTCTGCGAAATCCGTCTGCCCCTATTCCTACACCAACAAGTAACAATATATTCATCCACCGACTCAAAAACAAAATTGGAACTCATGCTTTACCAACTGCGGAGCTGTCCTTGGAGTCATCCGAGGCGTATCTAATCGGCTCACTTAATCAAGGTGTAAAAAATATATCCCCGGTGCTGAACATAACGCGCTTATGGTCTGCAATAGCATCTGTGGGTGGTCTTCGTAAATGCCTCGCGATCGCGACCGCATTTGCGAAAGTCCGGTCAATTCAGGGGGGTACACGCCTTCTTCAGGATGCGCCCCTCCATGTATCTCAGTTGGCTTCTATTAACCTGCTGTACCGTGCCCTCACACATTTAATATTCGGCGCGATACGACTATTGGGAAAATCAGAATGTGGCACCGCATCGCCTGACGAACTACGTAGGCTGAGGATATTAACACCAATAGCTAAAGCCTTTGCCGCAGAAAAAGCTTCCTCAGGAATGGAAGAATCAATGTCAGCATTGGGTGGGGCCGGGTACATGGAGGAGAACGGCTTTGGCCGCCAAATCCGAGATTCACTTGTTGAAAAGTAGGTTCCTCAATCAGCATTGAGCGACGAACATACTCATAGATCCTAGGATTTGGGAAGGAACAACCACCGTTCTATCGTTGGATCTTGCTAGGGCTGCCCAAGATCCAGCTACTCTTAGGGCTTTTATCTCAGTGTGTACTGATCAAAATATAAACCTTTTGCGTTCATTTATTTCATTCTAGTGGGTCAACAATATTATCTCATCTTGCCCTACAACACTACGTGCTGAAATTCAAGAGGCTTTCAACCTCTTAAACGAAGCATCACAGGAACTAGCAACGACTCTCGGGACGCGCGCCTCTCCTCTCGCACCGCGACCAGCTCTCCTTCTCACTGGTTACGTCACATCGTGTTGTTTCCTTCTCGAGCATGCGATATGGGCATACAACGCAGGGGACGTAGAATGTGATACAGACATTGAGGTATTCCGGAGGTGGGCTCTCGAAGGTGGCATGATAGGAGCAATTCATGACGTCAGGAATGCAAAGCAGAACACTGATCGGCGAGTGCTTGCAAATTCTGCTCTTGTGTTTGGAGGATCTATCAAGGCTAAATTATGATTTGTATACCATTCTGGGTTTGCACAAGACAACAAGAACAAAGTTTCTTTGAAAATTATGAGGGTGGTGAATATGGTACAATATGGCATCTAATTGATCTACATTTTAGTAATCTCGATTTCTTGGTATATCTTTTTCTGCTCACCCAAGCATACCGCGTCCACCCCAACCTTTGCGTGGTATCAGATTCAAAAATACCGGTTCTGCGGCACGCAAGATCTTGATTGATATACGGCGCTGTTATCAGTATTACTTATGTGGCTAAACTGTCGATAGGAAACCAGCAGCGCACGTTTTCATTCGAAGCAACTATATCGGCGAGGGGTTGCAACGACGAGGAAGTGAATGTCCGATAATTTAGTTGACCAAACTTTATCACCAGGTCTTCTCGTTGTAGACCCTACCAATAGTGAATACTCAGTAGTGGGCTATGAGACTTACACATATATGTACGTACAGCCTCAGCAGCCGGGCTTCCGGGGGCCACAGCATCCACTCTCGCAAAGGGTCGAGGACTTTCGTCCTCGGCCATGTTAACTCTGGTTGTCGTCTCGGTAGCATCATTGTGTGCAGGATCGTAAATGCCCTCTAAAGCCTTTCCTATGGAATTCATCACATCTTTCAAATCATTTCTTAACTCGATTATTCGTACTCGAGCGCCGCGGACAGCATACACATCGATGTCAGCTCGAGGAAAGCCATCACTGTCGACAAGCGGTGATTGTAATGTTGAATCGTTTGCTTGGAGGGTGGATATATGGATTTCAATTTCTGCCTCTATGTTCTCCTTTCTCTGCATAAGAGCTCGAGCTTGATCCAGTGGACTCATTGGTGAAAGAATTGAAAATCGCATCTTCGAACGCGCGTCAATTGTTTTAGTGAATCCGGGCCCCCGGGCCGATCCAACTCGCTATATGCATAAGTAACTCGATTAACTACTCGAAAATATACGCTTAACGCTGGCAGAAATTTCTAACCCTTCCATATAGGTGCATCCCAGAACTAGGTCACCAATATACACTATATATTTATCGAATGAGTGAAATAATGTTTACATTCAGATCTCGATATTTCTTGATGGTGTTACAATTTTATCATCCAACAATTTTTCCTCGAACAATCTCCGACGAATCCAAAATACGAATTGCTTCATGAGCAGCCTTGATACCGCTACCGATCATACCACCAAATGTCGGACCCATCCGGTTGGATCCGTCGTGCTCCGAGAGTTCCATACCTAGATGAAAGTATTCCATGAGAACACTACGATGTGACGTAGAATGCAAGATCCCCACCGGTGAAAATAAGACCTGGAGCTACTTCACGCGTGCCATTGACGATTGCAGGCTCAGCACGGTTCATATCAAGGCCACGCATATTTCCCAGCCCCTGCGACAGACCAGCACTGACGAGCCGTTTAGCTGAAAAGGCTCCCATCGGGCCATCATGTCCGGTAGCTGATACGACTACAGGTGCGGTAATGGTGTTGGGGTCCATGCACGACTGAGTGTCGTGGTTGAGTGCAACAAGAGTCCAGTTAGTTACAACACCGGAGACTCGTTGCTGGCCTCGGAAATCTTCGTGGATGATGAGGTCTTCAACGGCAGTGGCGTTCATCATGACAACATTAGGCATTGCCAGTACCTGCGACAAAAGTGTCGAGGTAAATAGCGCCGCGTGCTTCACGACGACGAAAGAGCCTTCGTCCTCATACGGGACGCCGAGTTCACGCAGAAAGCGGTCGGCGGGCTTCCGAATCACCTTTAGTATTGATACAGGTTGGCGTTTTGTTGAAAAGGCAAAAATAAAAGTACTATTACCATAGGTGTCATCAACTGGCCACCGAGCCAAGCACCACCACCAGGCGCGACACTGGCTTCGATGATTGTCACCTTCAACTATTTAGAGAACATTTAAGGAAATGCGAAACATAGAGTGTGAAGATCCACAGACATCTGGGCGAGTGGTACCCAATTGCCAGGCGCAGGACAAACCTGCACTGCCAGCACCTACAATGACAACATCGGAGACAGCTCTTTCATACATGGTGTTGAAGTATCTGTATAAAATGTCGACCTTCGCTTTTACTAATATTGTTCTTCATGCGTACCGTCTGATCATTGCCCGCGAGACTTCGGCCTCTTCGATTGGAGCAAAGCGATACTTGCCTTCGTAATCTTCCAAGGCATCGTACTTTTGGGAAGAAACATAAGTAGTGGCGGGTTTTTCGAGGGTCTGGACGGGGGACATGGCAGTAAACTGGGAACCATGGGGCCTCTGTGAGAGGTTTATATTTCCAGAGGGACGCAAAATCCCGAGACGCCCCACTATTTTGAGTTCCGTGAGGATGGCTTGAGTTGGGTTTTCAGAGTATTTCTCCGCAAATCTCATCATAAAGGAAAGGCCTCATCCTCCGGGGATATACAATGAATTTTCGTCCATCTTCAATCAATGAAAAGCCCAATCTCAATTCGGTTAGGATAATATTTTGAAATATACAACAACTTGCGGAAGTAGCCTGCTCGTCGGTGACACCATATAGAAAAGAGGGCATTTTATGCATTTTGTGACGTTGGGCAGTAGGCTCAATTATAAAGTGACCGTTCCGGACTCATCCAAAGATGAGATGATAGGCAAAGAACGGATCGCGTGCTCCCGCCTGTATTCCGACGCGATTTTGCAAGGTACTAAAGGGCCCGCGGATTTTGATACAAGATTGGGCTGCCAACCTATTTTTTTTTTGAAGTACGTGGTGATGTGTTTATTTATGTAAGTATAGGTTGGGGTTTGACTCGAGTTGGTGCTGACGACTGTGATTTCAAAATAGTAAGTATTGCCATGGATAAGATCTGCTGAAAAAAAAGAAGGATGATCAAAAACATTGGGGCGCCATGGCTGTGTTACAAGCATTGGCGTTGCAGAAATTGCATCAACATCAGAAATTGAAAAAGATCACAGTCCGAGTCAGAGAAGAAACGCCAAACTGTCCAGCTCAGACTGCGTGATCAGTTCGGCCGGTGGAAGACTGATGTTGGCCGAAAAAGCCGATGCTCTAGAGGAAAACTGTCAATAGAGAACAGCTTCAAAGACGTGGAACAGACAAGATGGGAAGGAGCAAATATATGGTGAGAACGCGCTCTGTTTTGGGGATTTTTACCCTGAGAAAAAGAGCCTGAAAACCGTGCGATACAAATATTAATAGCACAATCGCTACCACGCCGGCCAAGTATTTCTACCAGCCGAAATGTGTCGTCTCCTATTTCACGACCCTCCCTCACCCACCAACTCACTCATAATCATCTGTTTACATAGGCACATTGTAAATCTCCTGCGACCAGGTGATCATATTTCCATCATCATTATCATTGGTCAATTGACTTTTACTTGAATCAATCAGAATGCAATCTCAAAACTTTATGCTGGTCGAGGATCCCTTGTCCCTCGACCGCATCAGATCCGTTTTAACCAGATTAGAAGACACCATCATATTCTCTCTCATCGAAAGGGCCCAGTTCGCGTCGAATCCTCGTATCTACCAGCGTGGAGGATTTAAAGAATTGAAAGACTTGGGTTTCTCTGGCAGCTGGCTGGAGTGGTTTCTGAAAGAGATAGAAACTTTCCACGGTAACCAAAATCTTAAAATTATCAACCGTTTATTGATCCTGGTGCGCCTCTATAGCCAAGGCGCGGCGGTATACTAGGTAAGCCCTTCAATTCATCTGCGGTCCATCCGGTATCAAGTACCCAGCTATTTGTAGCCCCGACGAATACCCTTTCACGTCAGACCTCCCTGAGCCCGTCCTCCCGCCTCTATCGTTCCCAAAGATTCTTTACCCAAATAACATCAATGCAAATCAATCTATCTTGTCTTTCTATACTTGTGCCATTGTACCTCGGATTACTCGCCGGGCAACTTTGGCTTTGGCAGTACTCAAACGTGCTAATGGTATAACAGGAAATGAAGAATTCGAGGATGATGGAAATCATGGAAGTGCCGCTACGATTGATGTAGAGGTTCTTCAATCAATCAGTAAACGAGTGCATTATGGTAAGTAGTTTGTTTAGTCACTGGAAATAAGATCATCATACTTCTCACCTGCAGGAAAGTTTGTTTCTGAATCAAAGTTCCTCGAAAATCCTGCTGCTTTCATTCCTCATATCATCAAACCTAATCGTCAGATATTGGAGGATCTTATCACCAAACCAGAGGTCGAGCGGAAACTCCTCCTGCGATTACGCAAGAAGGCGGCAACCTATGCCCAGGATATCGCAGTGGATGACCACCATAAGACCAACGCAGATGTTTCTGATGGAAAGACCCCACATCTGAATGGAGACGGCCCCAAACTCAACGGAACGGATAAGATAGATGTGGATGGGGTTGTGGATCTCTATGAAAGTTACATCATTCCTTTGACTAAGGAAGTAGAGGTGAGTGGTCCATGGCTTTAGTATTACTATTAATACTAACTCTTGTTTCACTGTTAGGTCGAATACCTCCTACATAGGCTGGATGGCCTTTCACAAGAAGAGATTGATAAATTAGCGAAGAAAGGGAGGCCTGTTTAGTATTGGGAAACCAAATGGACTTGTCAGCATCCTGTCAGGATATGTTAAAGGAAGTCGATCAGGACACTAGAGGCGCCAGGGTATTTATTTGAGCGAAAAGTGTAACAACAGGTGTATCATCGAACAACAGACATAGATTGAGGAATATTCCACAAATGTTCCTTCCGAGAAACGAACAAATCCTGACTAGTTCAGGCTATAAAATGAGGATAAACTGGTA
The DNA here is from genome assembly GCA_015584075.1 of Collybia nuda. NCBI lineage: Eukaryota > Fungi > Basidiomycota > Agaricomycetes > Agaricales > Clitocybaceae > Collybia > Collybia nuda. The sequence goes on from MU150266.1 coordinate 193,180, forward strand.
CAAAGGGTGTTAGTTATAGAAAGGGGGTATGGGTTGCACTGTAGGTAAAGCATAAGGAGTTACAGAACAATAAACCGATAGATCACAATCCTAGATCTTAAGAATGACGTTGGATGAGTATGGACCTGTTAAAAAAGCACTGAACATACCCTCCAACAGGCGTTGTCTATCGTCATCTGATATGTTACGCGTGGCTCGGCGAGCTAGAAGCTTTTCTGTTCGATACTTTTCATACAAAACTTCTTTTGTGTGTATTTTGAGAAGCTGTTCAGATAAGAAATTAGGTTTTATTTTGAACTGAAGGTTTGTAAGAACCATACTTTTAGATGGGTGGATAAAACTGCCGTTCGTAGAGCGGCGAAATCACAATGATCAGGGTCAAGAACGTCGACTTGGCCCCATCGGAATTTCCGGACGAAAATACCTTTCAAGTCCTCTGGAGGACCATGGAGATAAGGGAGTCGTACACTATGAACTGATACAGGAGTTTGAGGGATGACCTCCGTGGAAGGACTATGGCCATCATCTGATGGTTGGGCGGGTGAGGAGGGGTTTGGGTTAGTATTCAAGGAATGGCCATCACTTGAAGTGAGGCGCTGTCGACGTTTTTTTCCTTCAGGGGCAATCAAGGCAAACGGCAAGAGACTTTTAAGGTCGGTCTTAGCAACCATGTGCGCCGAGAATCGAACGTTCGCGACGCTGTCCCTGTCGGCAATATCGGGGGAAGTGGGTCGGTGGTCGTCTTCACCAGCTTGGGAGAGGTCACGCCGTGAGCGTGAACGGGATAGGGCTCTGCCGTTTGTATGGCGTGCAGGTCGAAGTTTAATTACAGGGCGTGCTTGCCGCTCTTCCCCTTCGTCACCTTCGCTGTACTCCCCATTTCCGTTGCCATTCTGATGTACCCTCCCATTTCCGTTGACCGAGGCAAAATGTGTTTGTCTTTTTGGAGTGAGGCTGGGATCTGGTTGCGACCTGGTTGCAGGCTCAAATACGCCAAAATCAAGGCCGGCTTCATAGAGCCCCAAACGTACTAGACTAGGTTTAGAAAGACAATATATCTCATAGGGGTTGACTTACTAGCGTTTTTTACGGCAAACAATTTCTCATCCGTGAGGGAGTCTGCGCGAGAAATCACGGGCAAAATGTTGCATCGTGCTGACAGCCGGCGAAGAACTCTGATTTCCGCAGGGGACATTGTAAGAGGAGCCTCAGATTCATCGTCCGAATCGTCCGTTGAAGAGCTATCTGGGACAAGGTCCGGAGGTGTGCGATATGACACAGTCGTTTCAGAACGTGTTCGGGTAGGAAGAGAAGACAAGGCAGTTCGGGCCGCGACAGTCATGACAGAAGCTGGGTCGATCATGTAGATGCATCTACAGTTAAAAGATAAACTGTAAGTATATTTGAAGTATAAATGAGTTATTTTAGCTTACAGGTGTATATGTTGGTCACCTCTGCTTTTGCGAACAACTTTGGATTCCTAGTCCAATTAACTTCGTAACACAATGGTGTGGGGGAAAATATCTTACTTCGCTCATGGTATCTGCGTATTGTGCGTCTACGTATTTAATAATCCCATTAACTTGACGTTCGAGCTTTAACTCCCGTCCCTCCAGAAAATCGAGCCCTGGTGTATCAATAACAGAGAAGAGGACCCTGTCGAAGCGCGACTCGCAGATTTCCACGCATGCGGTCTGAATTGATGGAGTGGCTTTCTTTGAATTACGTAGGAATAGGTCAAGAGCAGCTCGTTGGTCGGTTGTAGCGGTTGGTGATATGTCGGCAGTCTCCAGAAGTAGGCGTAGCAGAGATGTTTTTCCCGTCCCCTGACCACCAACAACCTGAAAGATCATTCGAACAGCAGAATTTAAAGAGCAAGGTAAATGCATACCATCAAATTAAATGTTGGGGGAGACCGTGTTCTTCTTTGGCTGTAGCGACTCACTATGGGCGTGCCTGATTTTCTATTTTCGAAGGCTGAAGGTGGGCTTGACATATACAAAGAAGAAATAGGCCCATCGTGGAGTTTTTCTGGAGGATTTCGAAAAGGTTTATGGAATGGTATAGGGGTGTGGTCGCTCCCTTGTAAAGAGGCTTTGGTCGCACCTTGGTGTGGTGTATCCGATTGCGGTGACCGGATAGCGGCGACGTCTACAAGGTTTTCGGGCCACGGAATTCCCTGACTATTCAATTCGGGAAGGGATGGTGACGTTCGTATCCGGGGAGTATCCTGCTCTTTCCGGGGTTTGCGACGGAAGGAAAACATAACGGCGTATGAGGCTTTGAGAACCTGCGAGTGGGAAAGGGAAGACCGCCAAAGATATATAACAGAGAAAATGAGCGTGAAAGTCGATTAGACTTTTAGTAGAAAGGTGGAAATACGTCAATGGACAAAGATTAGAAAAGGATAGACAAAGAGTACAGATTTCTTTCAACTCCCAGGAACAACTGAAGGCATCAAAAGCTATTTTCTTAGCGAGACCCATTTGGTGGGAAAAACAAACGGAGATAGAATTCCAAACAAAATAATACAGTTACAGTCCCATGCCATGTAAAATAATAGGGAGGTCACGACTGCCTAAGAAACCCGAATTTGACTTGAAAGGTAGCAAAACAGGAGGGAGAGCATGGGGAAGAAAAAGTTAATCTACAGACAAATAGTGATGTGCAAATGAAACGGTTAGGGTATACCAGTAAGGGCAGGGGAGCTGTCCATCCTCATTTTCTTGGATGCTCGGTTTCCTTCCGAGTACTCCATAGATCTTTTCAAATCAATATCGCCCTCAAGGCGAATGCCGACCTCACGATGTTCATATCCGTCATTTGCGGTTGACGGGGTTGGGACCATTCGAGACGATGGAGGAGACAAAGAATGTGGAGAGTCGGCTTGTGGCCTATTACTTACGGCACGCCGGCCTTTCTTAGAGCCTGACCCATTAGAAGAACTAGGCTCATGAACATAATTGCAATCCAAAGATCTGCGGGCACAGCTCGCGCAGGCGGGATGGGCGCCATCACATTTAGTTTTGCGTGCTAAGGGAGCTATCAGTTCGTTCCGTATACAAGAAGCACAGGTACTGCATACTAACCACGACAGTAGTTACAGGCGACGACTTTTGGTCCAGAATTAGACGCCTGGCGAGTGCTCTTTCCTGGTACGGTTGCGGCACGTTTTCGTTGAGCGGCCTGTTGCTCAGATGCCGGTCGAATTGGCGGTAGAGAAGGGGCCGACATGGGAACAGGAGTTGATGGAGAATGCTCGGGTAATGAGAGCGTGGCAATGTGGGGTAGTTCATTGTCCGGGAATAAGCTGCGACCTTCATGATGAGGAGGTTTTGGACGGGAATTAGAAGGGCCTGGCAATGGATCATCTCTTCTCTCATTTCTCTCATTCGGAACAATGATTTGTGGTAGAGGGGCAAATCCTTCACGGTTAAGCTTGTCAACGTTGGAACTCCTGCGCGATAATGGTTGAGAGGGAACCTCGGGGGAGGCAGAAGGTTCGTCCTGCTCCGCTGATCTTTCTTCACCACTATCACTCTCACTGTCATCTCCTTTGCGCTGTCTAACAGTTCCGCGGCGCTTGTTCTGTGGCATATAGTCACATGGATTAGAGCGTTTGACACACTGACTGCATGCAGGGCGCCCTCCATCACATTTCAATTTCCTCGCTACGCGGATTATTAATTGAACGGCATGGTTGGTGAGTAATCAATGCTTACATCGGCAAAAGTTGCATGCCACTGTAATCTTTTTGGTGCGTTGTTTTATAGACCCTGACACAAACAATAGATTAAACAAAAGTCAAACATCAAGGAGGAAAAAAGTCCCACTGGAAGATGAGCCGCGAGCGGATGGACTCGAGCCCATCGAATCTGGTAAGGAACGAGTTATAGGTGCAGAACGCATATCACCATGAATATCGCGATGCCCACCAAGCCCGGGGTGGCGGGGCAGAGCTTGATGAGGGGCCGTATCAATAGCCAGTATAGGGCGGGAATTGTGAGGCATAGATCCTAGATGACTCATTCCCTGAGGTGCGTGGTGCGGGGCGGAGTGGCGAGAAGAAGGGCGCTGTTGATGATATTCGGCCCGAAATTTATCGAATAAGTACTCTCTCGTGTATTTTTGAAGAGTCTACATGGAGAAATAGGAGGCAATGCGTCAGTGTGAGATGGAAAACATAGGAGCGGCAATACCAACCTCCATATGGTGGAAGATAGCCGCACGAAGGGGAAGAAAATCGCTGTGTACAGAATCTAATACGTCAAGGGAGCCCCATCGATAGCTGCGTATAAATTTGCCACGTAGGACTTTTGATAAACTGGGATAATGAGAAGAAGGAGTGTACTGTTGAACAAGTTCATGGCGAGATGGCATTGTTCTGGCAACGCCGTCGCTGTGAGAATACATATCAGGGGAAATGAGCGCGTATGGAAGTCGAAGGATTGGTGGAGTGATGGGAGACGTCGGTGGTGAGTTGGTATTTGAGGAAGAAGACCCATTTGGATGGGCGCCGTAACCGTTGGACATGTCCCCGTTCTTCTTGGATGATATATCGTCCTGGGGGTGGTGTTGGTAATGGGTATCCATATCGAAAATACCAAAACCAATCCCGGCCTCCGCCAGATCTCGGCGGACAGCTAATTTGACAGCGGCAAGCCGTTCGTTGGAGAGGAGATCAGCCCGAGCGATAACGGGAAGGACGTTTACTCGCGCCGAGAGCCGGCGGATAGTATTGATCTCTGCTGCGGGCAGCGTCGGTCGAAGGAGCATAGGGTTGGTCGTCAGTGGAGGTTCCAAAATCACTGGTTCTTGCTCATTGTGAGAGAAGCTGTTAGTACGAGCTCTGGTAACCAAGGGCGCGGGCGGTCCAGGAACCGACGGTGGCACGACTTGGTCGGGATCCAGAAAATAAATACATCTGAACGGGACAGTCAAAGACAGTCCTAAACTAGAGGTCAGTTTGGCTTACAGATGAACGAAGCGGTCCCCGTTGTAAGACTTCCAGTCCTAAGCAAAAGCAATCAGGGCGAAAAGAAAGAGAAAGAAGGGGGAAAAAGAGAAAAAAGAGAGAGAGCCACTCAAGTCGGCGAGTACTCACAATGTCAACACCTTCCGCGAAGCGGGAGTCAATGTGCCTGAGGGTGTCTGATATGACCCGGTCCGCCGTTGCTTCGTCCTTGAACTCCAAGGACGGTGTGTCAATCAAATTAAGACCAAGTTGCTGTGCGCCCCCATTCCCCTCAATATCCACGTCGATATCAATCGATGCTGTCTTGATGTGCGTGGTGTGGCCGCTGCAACCTTGCACGAATTTAGCTACGGAAGCGAGCTGGTCCTTGGTGGTGGCCGGGGAGACGTTGCTGGTGTCAAGAAGGAGACGCAGGAAAGATGTTTTTCCTGGTCCGAGCGTAAGGAGAGGGATTCAGGGAGGGGATATGAGTGATACTTGCCTCCTCGGCAGCCCGCGACTAGCAAAGTAAATTCAGACCGGGGCTTGTCTAGCGTATGGAGGACACCGTTAGAGAGGTGTTGGCGGTAGAGACGAGGAGACTGGTTACCCGGGGCATCATGGCCGGGGCCGACATGGGAAATATGGTAAGGGAGAGGTTGGGAGACGGGTGTGCGTTCGTCGTCGTCGTGGCGAGTACGTTTGTCGGACGAGTTCATGACGGGAATCGTCAACGAACGGCGGACGTCGACGCCAGAACGGAGAAAGCAGGATTGCCCGCACACAGGCAAATGAGCGGTGATTTCGAAAACTCTGATGAACCGACACTTGCTAATTCCCACCGAGCCAATCGGAACAAACCAAGGTCCAAATATCCAGGTCCTCAATTTCGGCCTGATTACTGTCCACGGCTCTAAACTACATACATATACATTATACGTGCATCGTAGAGAATATATAGAAACGCTAATAGATCTTGTATTATTAGGTGCACTTGCCTCGAGCTGAGAGCAGGAGAATGCAAAAGAAACACCAAAAGATTAGGGTAAAGGCTGTCGTGGGAGCGGTAGGCATGCGCCCGGAGTGCGCGTGTAAGAACCTAAGAAAAGACTGGATAGCAACAGAAGACGTAAGGAGAAGCTCGGGAGGATCTGTCATTGGTGGACGCGAGAAATTAATGTGGGGAAGATGCGAAGGCACAGCACCGAAAGCAGTAAGTATCTTTGAGCTCAGGTCCGCATCAACATCGCTTGCCATCAGCTTGACGATTTGCAAAGACGGAGCCTGACGGACCCATTTTACCCGTGGCGGGCAATGTCATTGTCAACCGCTGTTCATTTTTTGTCGATGCGTGTCGTCGTCGGTCTCGGCCTCCGGGCTTGATAACGGGCGAACCTCATGCTCATGCCCATCTCTCCGTCCCGTCCCAGAGTCGAGTGGAGACCTATACCGGGGCATGGTCTCCGCCGTTTGAAACGCGAAGTTCTCCAGTGATATCACTGATGTATGGGGTGGGTACTCGGTGGGAATGCCCTCCTGGATCAATCCTGATGTGCGGTCGTTCGGCGGTAGAGAAGTTGACGATTCGGAGCGGGCTCCTTTCTTTGACTTTGATCCTTTTGGCGCCTTTCCCGGACCCCGACGCCGCTGGACCTCGACATATTCACACTCAAACTTCCGTACAGTGCAGTTGTAGCATGATGGCCTTGCACCATTGCAGCGGAGTTTTCGACCTGCGGGACACCCGGTGAGCGGGATACAAGACAAACCCAAATCAGCGCCCACAACGAGCTCACCTCGGCAGAAGTTGCATGCAACAGCTGTTTTTCTGGGATTGCGGTTCTTTCTAGGGTTCTCCTCCGCGCCATCTGAGCCTCTTCCGCGTTTCATCCCCTTATGGTTAGGACCAAAACCCTCATCGCCGTCGTCATCTGGCCTTGCGTCGCTCGATATTTCCGACACCGAACCAGGCGAATAAGCTAGAGGAAATTCCGCAGCCTCCATGCCCATGTCACCACCCCCGGGAATGCTTCCCGACCATGTTCGACGCGGTGCCCCAAATGACGAAAGGGGAAAGGTCTCTTGTGTGGTAGAGAGGTACGGCCTTTCGGATAATAGGCTCGGACGCAGCGGGTCGTGTCTTGACGAGACTGCATAGGGATCCAGCGCCCAGGTGCTGTACGGGTTCGCTGCTTTGTAGTGGCAGCTAAAATTAATAGATCTCTCACAATGTGGGAACATGTATAAGGCGTACGTGGTTGTGAATTCCCGGTCCCACCGTAAAAGCCTTCTATTCCATGCTCACGTGCGCCGGATGAGTGCCCCTCATTATCGGACCCATCCCCTCTATAATGCACTTCCGTTTGTGGCTTGAACTGCGCTGGTTGACTAGATCCGCGTCGACTTTTTCCTCTTCCCTGGTCGCGGTGAGTGGCGTGGATGAGAGAAGACGGCCCCGCCTCTCCCTCTCGCCAAGAGCTCCGAGGAGTGTCCTGTAATGCTGGCATGGGTAGTAAAACGGAGCTCGTTAACAACTCGTGAGGCCTCTGAGGCCGGGGCGTATGATAAATAGGATCGTTGGAGATAGGGCTGGTATACTGTTGTCCTGAGACGTGCGGGGCGATATACAGTGACCCCATGGAACGAGCGGTCGCTGAGCCAGAGTGGTCGGAAGAACTGGCAGGCAAATCTGGATCGCGCTCGTTTGGTGCTGATCGTGTCTCATAACCCCGATATCGCGGGCTGCGGCGAGGATCATCGAGTAATGAAGTGGCGGCGAGCGACGAAATTACGGGTGGTAAATTGAAAGTCGACCGCATCGACGGCAGTTCCTTTGTTTCTCCCTCATCTTCGTCGCCAGAGGAGGCTGGTAAAGGGAGTGCTGCCCGGAACGATGCCACTGGCGACGTATCACCCGATTGCTGGGGCCTACTATAAAGATGGGGGATTAGGCTACTTGGTAGGGAGCTTTGCCTCGGCTCCTTTTCCCGCCTCTCCATGTTAGCCAACCACCCCTTGACGGCGAAATAACGAGGATAGGTGATGAATCAGGAGGTGAATTGTACGATGAGAGTGGATGTTGGTGACAAACTGGAGGAGAGAGAAAGAGGGAAGAGGTCCCGACAAATTACAGAGCTCATTCACTTGCGCCGATGAAGTACCGTCCGGGGAAAATCTTATTCAAGACGGCGGACGACGATCGACGTCGCGGAGGAGATTTGGAATGGAAATGAATGGTGGCCATGAAGATTACTTCCGCACCGGACACAGACCTTGATAAAGGGCCAAACGGCAACGCCTGGCCTTTGAGACTATTTTGTTCACATGAAAATCGTGGTATGATTTTTATTATTATTATTGTGCAACGGCCTTGGAGGCGAGCTTGCTGCTCTCTCCTTTGGTGTCCTGCATGTTCGTCGTCGTTTTTTCCCCCTCATGCGAACGTCTCCGCCTGTGAGGCGGGTGCTCAAAATTTAACACTGGCTCATAACTGAAACACGATCGATTGCATTCTTTTGGCAATTTGGTGGGATATCCGTTCTTCCCCTATGAGGCCATCAGGATCTGTTCCGCATTTGGAAATGCTGACCCCGTTGTTCGGTACCCCTGTCGACAACTCTAAATTCTCAGTACCAACCTCTACCCTCTGCCGAGCTCTGCCCTGTGGACTGTCGTCGAGCCGGTGTCTTCGTCGTTTAGGCATCTTCAGGCCCTGTCGTACTCATTATGTATGGCTTTTTTATTTTTATTTTACCAAGATATCCTGATGATCATAAGATCCAGGTGACGCTTTCCGCTCAGAACCCCAACAACCCGATATCTATTGCATTGCGCTTGTGCGTACGACACACATAAAGGCACATACTACATAACGCCCCGTTACTGTTTCGAATTCCCAATTCTTCAAATACGCAACCGAGTTATGGTGTGATTTCAACGTGTCCATGTTGAACTCGAGACAGGGGCGCGACCGAGGACGGCTTTCGGATTTTCGGATGTAACAACCGATCAGATGACTAAGCGGCCAACAATTTTTTTTTCCAATTTGACCGTGACCGTCATTGCCATTTACACGTCGCGCTGTACGCAGCGCGCAATGCCCAAATTATTCTCCAGAGCTCGTCTGCCAAAGGCATCAAGAGCATTCTCTACTACTCCAAGATGGCACGAGAAACCTATCATGAACCGCCACAGTAGAATCGTCACTCAGCCTAAGGATCAAGGTGCGAGTCAGGCAAGCTTGTCTTCACATACACCAATTTCTTGGACGTTGATTACAGTTGCTTAGGCGATGCTGTATGCAACAGAGGGCATCAATTCGGATGCAGATTTCAACAAAGCTATGGTTGGCGTAGCTAGCGTTTGGTCTGTCTTCCGCTTTATATATATATTTTTGTTGGTTTGATTTATTTACCAAACTTGAAATAATCCAGGTACGAGGGAAATCCGTAGGTGTGACTTGGTTATTCTCTCTCTTTTCTCACGTTGTAACTAGATGTAACAAACATCTTCTTGGACTCGGCCAGGAAATCAAGGCTTCCTTATACAAATCGGACATAATTGGTTACCAATTTGGTACTGTTGGAGTCAGCGATGGTATCAGCATGGGCACACGCGGAATGTCATACTCTCTGCAGTCCCGGGACTTGATCGCAGACCAAGTCGAGACCGCGGCGGGAGGGCATCACTTGGACGGGATGGTCGTGGTTCCTGGTTGCGACAAGAACATGCCAGGTGTTCTGATGGCCCGTCAGTTCTAATCGTCTCTATTTCCATGATCGCCGCTTATACCCCTACTTCCGAATCAGTGGGAAGGTTGAATCGCCCAGGCCTTATGGTTTATGGGGGTACCATCCGTGCGGGGTCATGTGAAGGAGCGCCACAGCTTGACATCGTATCTGCCTTCCAGTCTTACGGCAAGTACTTGCAGGACGGAAAAACCCCCGAAGCCGAACGTGAGCGCTACAACACCGTGAGGCATGCTTGCCCGGGTCCTGGAGCGTGCGGAGGGGTAGGTCTTATGCCGTACTGAAACATAAATCAATCTAACGACTGAAAGATGTACACCGCTAACACCATGGCCAGCGCGGCGGAAGCGTTAGGCATGACATTGCCCGGCTCCTCTTCATATCCGGCAGAATCTCAGGAGAAACACGACGAATGTGCGTCCGTCGGTCCGGTGATGTATAATCTTTTAGAGAAAAACATCCGCCCTCGAGACATTATGACGCGTTCAGCATTCGAGAATGCAATGGTGACATTTTTTTTTTCGCGTTCCCCCACCCCCTGCACATTAACAATTTCTAACAGGTCCTCACGATGATTCTGGGCGGTTCTACAAATGCCGTCCTACACTTGATCGCCATGGCTCATTCCGTTGGCATCAAATTGACAATCGATGATGTCCAAAACGTGTCCGATCGCGTACCCTTCCTGGCCGATATCAAACCTAGCGGCAAATATGTCATGGAAGACGTTTACAAAATTGGTGGCATACCGAGTATAATAATCTATAGAAATTTTTTGATTCAAATGACTAATACCTCCACTAGAGATTCTCGCATTCCTCCTCAAAAACAAGCTCATTGATGGCAACAATATGACCGTAACCGGCCTCACTCTGGGTGAAAACCTCGAAAGGTGGACACACAAACATGGTGAGCTTGACCATACACAAGACGTTATCCGACCCTTGGACAACCCCATCAAGTCAAGCGGACATATCAGGTATGTCGACATCCATCATCCGGCTTCCATGTGCTCAATCTTTATAGAATTCTCAAGGGTAACCTTGCCCCCGGTGGTGCTGTCGCAAAAATCACCGGAAAGGAAGGTTTGGGGTTCACCGGTAAAGCAAGAGCTTTCGATACGGAAGATGCGTTCGTAAAAGCCGTTGAAAGCGGCTCCATCAAAAAGGGCGAAAAAACTGTGGTTATCCTCCGCTATTTGGGTCCCAAGGGTGGCCCCGGTATGTCCCACGTCCCCTTTCCTGACTAATAATAATGTTACCATCATGTATTTCCAGGTATGCCCGAGATGCTCAAACCCACAAGTTTAATTATGGGTGCTGGTTTGGGGCTCGATGTCGCCTGCCTCACAGATGGTCGATTTAGCGGAGGGTTTGAATATATCTCCTTACATGTAACAACGATCGATCTGACCCGTCAGGATAGGTCACACGGCTTCTGTATCGGCCATGTTGTACCAGAAGCTCAAGTTGGCGGTCCCATAGCTCTGGTTCAGGATGGCGATATCATATCTGTAGACGCGATCAAAAACACCATCGAACTTCACGTCTCGTCCGAGGAATTAGAGGCACGCAAAGCAAAATGGGTCTCACCTCCCTTAAAAGTCACACAAGGTACACTTTTCAAGTATGTGAAGACGGTCACAGACGCAAGCCACGGTTGCGTTACTGATTCGTGATCAAAATATATTTTGGTTGGGGCGAGGCAGTGTAAAATTATACCATGTATATGTTTGCTACGGATATAGGTGGTGGGTAATAACAAGAAGACGAACAATCCAAGGAGCCACGATTGAGGTTTTAATGAATCGCTAAGTCTTTCCTTTTTTCATACTTCGTTTCTTCTCGGCCTTGGGCATTTTGTGCTTCCGTTTTTCTTTCGCTTCAGCTTTGACAGCTTTCTTGCGTTCCTATAATACCGGTCAACGCCTGCAGTAGGACGAAAAGCACTGCTCAACCTTTTTGGCATCCCGATCTTCATGGCGGTGCCCTCGTGGCTTCCGTTCACTATACCCATTTACATTTGCTCCTTCATGCCCTCCATTGAGTTCATCCTCGCCATCGCTGTTGTCTTCAGCTTCTTCCTCGTCCTCGTCTGACTCGGAATCACTAGAAATAAATTCCTTGTCCTCAAAATGAATAGGCTCTCCCGACTTATCATTGGGGCCGGTTTTTTCGCTTCCATCAATCACATCAAAGGTGGGACCGACGAGACCAATAGTCTTCGCATAGATTAGACCATATCCCTCACCACGGTTGAGCTTCTCGACATCCCTCTCAGGGTCATACACCTCGTTCAAGGTGCGGGGAATGAATGACTGTAGGAAAACTGAGTCCTCGTGTGCTGATAGAGCTGCCTGACCCGAATCACTATCTCGGGAAGCATCAATCAGGGATGGGGACCGGCATTCTTCTTCTAGCCAATTTTGTAGAACAACCTCATCACTTTCCCCATTGTCTGATGTAAATGTTTCCTTGGTTATAAAATCAAAACACCTCCTTAATCCTAGACAGGTTACTCCTAATCTGCCAAAAAACTCCTCGACGTTCTTGATATCATTTCGTAAGAAATCAAACGCAGAAGGGTGGTCATGTTCGACACTCTGGGAAACATCGATGATCCAGAGATGACCCTCGTGGTAGAGGATATTGTATTCGGATAGATCGGCATGAACGAGTTTGCATTGATGGAACATTTTGCGTATGACCAGAACGAGCTCTGTGTAGAGGCCGGCACATTCCGAAGTAGATAACTGTGCATCCTTTAAACGTGGTGACGCCCTACGAGACAAAAAAATGTCCAGATTAAGTTAAAGTCACGAATTATGGAAGAAGATACGCTGACCAGCCCTCTTCGTCCCCGACGAAACCCATAACAAGAACGTTCTCTCGGACTTCGATCGGATCAGGACACAATATTCCAGCAGACATGAGCCGTTTCAGGTTACGCATTTCTTTCTCTGCCCAAAGTCGCACCATTTTCCGTGGATTACGCCTACTGTAGCCTCTACGGAAGCGATATTCTCCTGTGACATACTTATCACGATCTTTAAAAACCAAAATCGAGGTCTTGTATATTTTGAGGGCTAGATGTTTAGAGTCTGAGGTCAAAGCATGATACACATTCGCCTGGAGGTGATGTAAGTAGGTCCCACAACATAAGCCAGGTACCCACCCACCTCTTTACCAGTACTGACGCATCCATTAACCTCATGTATTAGTCCCCGGCCTATCATTTTGAACAATATGATCCGCGTTCGAGGGTCTAACACTTGTTCATTTGTAGCGCGATCGGCTTTGTCCTTAGTATTAGCATGTGCGCTTGGACCTTTCCTATTCACCCCAACCCCCATAACGTACGGTACATCGATCTTTGAGATCCTCGATGTGTATTTTGCAAGAGCGGCGAGCTGATCAGTTGTTTTATCCTTACCGTGGACGCGAACATGGGCTATCTGCATATTAGCGCTGGATGGGTGATTAACTGCGGGCTTTATAGCCACAGAGGTGTATTGGTCAATCGCTGAAGACGTTCCCTGTGCATTTCCTGTCCGCACGGCGACGTGCTGCCGCAATCGATTGTACTGTTTCGTAAAATCTTGCCAAGGTGCAAAGTAAGTTCAGGTCTTTTTCCGAGTGAGAAGTACCACACCTCCTTCTGCTACCTCCCAATCCTCGTCTTCGACCCTATTTTCATCGTACTCCTCATCTATTTCGTCTTCACATTCAGATTCATCTGTCAACGATAAACCATCTGAATCATAAGTGGATGTATCAATGTATGGGTGGCCAGTACGAATGTCAGCTTGTACGTTCGACAGTCGCTCGGGGGCGTCATCAAATTGGCCAGCCTCTATGGTGGATGTCATGTTTGGTCATATATATGAGTCGCTTTTTTTTTTAACCAGAGGCTAGATTAGATTTCAATCTTTCGATTGATCATACACAAAACGGATATGTCACGTGGGTACTAGTGTGGTCCACTACTACTACGTTCAATTCAAACAACATTTCAGCTGATGGATTTACTTCGTAAAAGAATTCCATTCAAGTTAACAGACTCTCCGACCGTATTAAGTGAGGTTGGCGACCCAATATTGGATGAACAAGGTGCGTATTCTCATAGTCAATGAGTTCGGTACGGGATCCACCATCACATTTTTACGCATTTTATAGAACAAGAGGAACTCATCCAAGGCCTACGTGAAGCAAATGTCATTTCAAATGGGTGGCATCTAGCGCTTTTGCGAATAGTTCTAGGTCTTTCATTTTCCTTGTGAGTTTTTTCTTCTTTGACATGACGGGGTTCCTTCTAGTAGTTTTCTGATTGTGTATCCAGACAGCTCATTTCGCTGGTACATTCTCCGCACAAAAATCCATTTCTTGTTATGTTCCCCGTCGAATCAACAGAAGTGTTGCCTTCAATCCCGTATCCCGTATTAGCGACGTTGCTCTCGATGGCCATCCATATCAACTTGGCATTTCTTGCGTTTCCTGGTGACTTACAGACACCTCTGCGTTTTTGGGACTTCGGCGTGTTCCCAGTTTCTTACCAGTTCCTGTACATTGCTGCAGCAGTCCCACCTACTCTCTCTTTGTTCCTCCAGCTGCCCTGGCAATCTACTGCATGGTGGAGTGTTACCGTCGCTGTGGTATTCATAGTCCGTACTGTGACTGGATCGATTGACTATGGAAATGAAGGCATAACTGAACTTGAAACCATGCAATATGTTGCTCCAGGAGCATGATCTAAGACCCCAGTTTCATCTCAAAAGCGTTGCAGAGTTATTTTCCGATCGGATTTCGCTTACATGGAATCCCCGGGGGATACAAGGCATCATGATACGACTGGGTACAAACAGGTACTGGGTAGCGGGTGGACTGTCTATTACTCCAGGAATAATCCAGCTTATCTATGCTCGATAATTAATACCGTCGCTGGCCTTTGTACAATGTTCCGGTCATATCCTTTTTCCTCATCAAATTGACCCATCATCTGTTTCTTCTTCCAGGAACAGAAACAACAAGGCATGACCGGTGTTGAACGTCGCCAAAAGCACCACACTCGCAGAACATCCTTCAATAATTGATGTGAATTATACATAGGTCAGTTTGGCTAAGTGAGAACCCACTGGTTGCGTTCCGAAAAGAAGAAATACAGCCGCGCCAACTGACAGAAAGTAATCAGGCGGCGTTGAGCCAACAAAAACAAATGACATACTGGTAGCGGCATATAGGTCAGGCATGAGGTTGTGAGGGTCGAAAATTGATATGGTAATAGCACTTGCGAAGGTGAGGTGAGCCCTTGCTAACTCTGAGCCAAAAAAAAAAGGACTTGAACGAACAACATCCCAAAGGCAATATACGCTACAAATATCAAGACGCGGACAAAAAGTTGCACTTCTACTCCGCTTTTTTGTCCAACTTTCCGTAAGGCCCGCCAGTTGCGGTATAACGTTGACCCTAAGGCGACTGCGGCAGGGTATTAGTAGTACGGCTGTGAAATTTTCGTTACTATACACACCTCCAAGAACCAGGATACCGAGACCTATAGTGAGTGTGAACAACCACATCCCCATCGCGCTATATGGGAATTGTGAATAGTTGGGAACAAGAAGTTGTTGATATCATGAGAGCTTACAGTCCATTATTGTTGAGGGAACAGTAGAAAAAGCGCCGGTGACGGTTTACAAGTTCGGTATTATTCCAAGCCAGCTGTGAGAAGGGTGTTCAACAAACTGTGGCTTGATGTTGATGAAAATTTCAATTCACTATCAGAGTAGCAATAGTGAAAGAGCACTGAGCAATATACGGCGCACTGAGCATCTACGGAGAAGGTTCAGATAAGTTGAAATGCAAGAGACTTGATTTAAACATACAAATATCGTTATCCCTCTTCCCAAGCTGGATATATCATCATGTAACGCGACAAGCATATAGTACAGAAGCATCAAGATCGCGACAGCCCACCTTTTAAGTTCAATTAAGGAGTGTCGAACGCACCTGGGAACATTTACTCACATAGGCGTGATACCATATAACAGGGACGTCTGGATTATACATAAAGTTGAGCCTGGCTCATCTCCTCTATGCTTCCCGGCAAAGAATCTTGTTTTGTAAGACTGTAAGCCACTGCCTTTTCTGGAGCCAGAAGTAGTAAGACTTACAATAGAAGGGAGAAGATGCCGGAGAAAATCCAAGTTATACAAAGGTTAACTAGGGTAGAGTGCCTGCGCACTTTCTTGGACATGAAAAATGTTGTCACAAGGATTGGTAAGAGGATAGTATTAGCAATGAGGTGAAAATATATCCAGACGTCCATGAGAACAGGCGGGTACATCCCCATGTGCCACATATCTTTTGCATTCGATCCTTCGCAGTGGGTAAATTATGGTTGTCATATAAAAAAAGTCATGATGGCTCACTTGGAAGTACGCCCAAGCTGTCTTTTAGAGAGACATTCATTGTGGGCCCCAGAAATCAAGGTCTGCTCAGCAGGTGAGAAGATAAATCTGCCCAGCAGAGAATAAAAGAAAATAAGCAGGCCAGGAGGTACCCCAACCGAAAGCTGGCCTGACACCGTTGAACAGAAGAAGCAGGAAAGTTCTGGTTCGCTGGAGAGGTTGGATCATATTGTCGTGTATTTAAGGAGGGGGCACAGTCGATTGAATTATATGGGGCCAATGGGAATCGTTCTCATCTTGATTTCTGTTGCGTGATACAAGGAAAAGTAGGATGCAAGGCGACAGAATCATTGATCTAAATCGAAATATTAATATTACATATAAACAGCCGGAATGCTCGGAAGTATATTCTTATATAAATAATTACTTACAATACCTTTATTTTTAGTCCAATGCCAGATGGCTACAACCCCGGGCAGTACTCAGTACTACTTTTCCCGAAAACAAACAGTTCAACACCCAACTTCTCTGACATATGAGCAGCAATCAACAGAATGCTTCTTGGATAATTCTATTTACATATTTCCCAACCCACCTTCCTCTCTAGGCAGCCCCGCCCAACACTCAGACCTCTCTGTACCTACAGACTACGAATTTTCTGCGTTATCAGAACCAAATTCACCCGTTGATAGTGGAAACAGTAGTCGCGTGTTCAATTGGTCGCCTTTTACACCCCTCACGCACTTAGAAAGGGTAGGGCTGGTGGAATGGACACAGAGTGATGCAAACGACATACTACTAGGGATTCACGACCAGGCCGATCAATGGAGAGAGGTCGTCGCTCGCCAGCGTGCTAGAGAATCACAAACTAGTTTTACGGGTACTAGCCTTCAACGAATCCCCCCAGCAGGGAAAATCAGGTTTTCTGGTCAACAACCCAGTTCACACCTTCCCTTTCTGTCTTTTATATCTTCCTTACTATCTGTCGACGATGCAACTTTTCAACTCCTTTATCATGCTTCCTCCTGTCCGACCCTGTTTCCAGGGAAAACTCGATTATCAGACTCGGGTCAGAATAATGAAGGAGATATCGGGTTGCATGGAGTAGAGAAATTGTTGGCCAGGGAGAGCGAATCTCGTGTCGTAACCGGAGGTTGCGCTATGTTGTCCGGCCTATCTATCCCTTATGGACCATTCTCTGAGTTTCCGTTTGTTGGTCTATGGGACATCATGGCTAGTCTGATGATGAACGGTAGTGAAGCTGTTCGAGAAGTGTTCCGCAGTCCATAGCGCCTGCCAGCCCTCATTACCAAGTCCTGGGCTCTTATAATGTGCATGTTTTTGCTCTACTCAACAGATTCATTGTCGTATAGATATAAAAAAAATTAGAAGAGACTCACCTTTTACTTGGGCACTAATTCATATCATCTGGTCGGCTAATTCACAATTGACCATGCCGATAACACGGCTGTCATCTATTACTGGGTAACTTCGATGGTTTCTGTCCTTACAGCCACCTACCAAGTTGCAGCGATTATTCAATCTGTCACCGATGAAGCAAGGAGACTCCCATCACTGGGAAAGATGTCTTTGAAAAACCGCAAGCTTTTTGCTGTTGATCTGACATTGGTTGCTCTCGCTATTCGGTATGGCTAGCGTGAGCTGAGCTTACGGTGAAGCTAATTCACGATCATCATACGATCAACAAACTTTCTTTCCTTAGTACTGGATATCTGGTAGACACGGTTGCTCCTCGAGACGCCGTAGATGTGTTTTCACGTCTTTTATCTGCTCTTCGAATAGTGAGTTTTCATATCAGCATTTCTGTGCCCTTGCATGACTTAAACCGATGCGATACAGGTGCATCCAGTCTTCGGAACTGTCATCCACGTTTATGAGCCTACATCAGGCCAATCACTTTTCGTGAACATATCGATGTTCTTGGGAAATCAAATACTAGAAGGAATCTCCTCAGCAAGATCAGAAAACCGGGGTCACCAAGATTATGGGCATGAAGCAAACGTGTTCGAGATCTCATTTGTACGTCTCCACCCAGATCAGCGATGTGAATTCGTAAGATGTCTTGTTATCGCCGGGTGACCTGGCCACATTTAATAATGATGTGTGCAGCTCAGTGCACCACCAGCAGGTGTTATATCAATCTTGAAGTCCCTGGTGGACGAATTTGCGAACGTATTATCTTTACCAGTTTCGAAGACGTTACCAAAAACATTCTCCCAAGATATATCAGTGCCACTAGCGGCGGTGCTCATCGAATATCCCGTTGCATACGTCCCCATGTTATCCGACCAGGCACCCTTTCTGACCGGTGTAAATCTTGACGTCTATGAATGTGTGCTAACTTCCGACGGGAGTCTTCAGTCCTCGAACCCTCACACCTTATTGAAGTTTTCATCACCCTCCCAACTCGGAAAAGAACACCCAGATTTACTTGGTCCTTCGCATATGATCGAGTCACTTATTGCTAAATTCCAGCCCCGGGTACATAAAATATCATCAGATACGAAGCTTGTTGTGAGGCAAACTGTGGAAATTGTAGATCGTGTAGCGTTATGATACTTATATACCACAATCCCATGCACACCTCGTTAGTCGATCTCAACATTAATTATCTTTATATCCTCAAAAGGTTTGTCCGTCTTGTTGACTTTGACATTTTCGATTGTGTGAACAACTTCGAGGCCAGAAAGCACACGTCCAAAGATGGTGTGCTTTTTGTCGAGCCACGGAGTAGCAGTGGTTGTGATAAAGAACTGGGATCCGTTGGTACCTGGTCCAGCATTCGCCATACTAACAGTGTAAGGCCTGGGGGGAGGAGATGTATAAGTTGGGAACTCAACAGTTAGGTGAGGTATACATGTGTACCTATCATGTTTCAAATCATCGGAAAATTCATCCTCAAACTCTTTCCCCCATATTGAAGTTCCTCCTGTTCCATCACCAAGTGGGTCCCCCGTCTGGATCATGAATTTAGGGATGACGCGATGGAAAATGACACCCTCGAAATAGCCACTTCGTGCATGGCCAACGAAATTTTCAACAGCCTTTGGAGCCTGAGCTGGAAAGAGCCGCAGGTGCATATCGCCCATCGTTGTATGTATTGTGGCAGAGTCTGCTAAAGGTGAAGGGCCTCCTTTACCGGCGTTAGGAGCAGCCGTGGCAAGGTTTTGTTCTTCTCGAGTTGGCCTTTCATTAAAGACATCACGATCTCCAGATTTTGTATCTCTAGGAAGTGGGTCAGTGAATTAGTACTTAAAGAAAAAAATACAAACACATACTCAGGTTCTTCGCGCGTAAATATATAGAATCTTGGGCGTTTATAACCCGAGCAGAAAAGAGACGGGTCTCTTTGCCCTTTGTCTGCGAGGATGGGGTTGGCAGATGCAGCCATAGCCTATGGTGGATGTCAATATGATCGAGTGTCCCAACCTACAAGTATTGTACTAGACTAACCATAGTCGTAAAGCTCTTTTTCGCTGGGGTGCCTTGATATAAACTAAGATTTAGGAAACGAACTACTTCGTCCTTCCCGAGGAGGCGCACAATGCGATTGGTCACGATGTTGAGAACTATTGCATCCCTTAAATGGATAATGTTGCAAAGTTATATGTGGCTTACCTTTGATACCAAGAAGTGAAGGGTAAAGGATAAATGATCCACTCTCATCCCATACAGCATTACTCCAGCGTCCAGGTACACGTCCATCTGGTCCAGGCAACTCCAGCTCTCTTTCCATAGCAAGACGCCGGCCAAATTCCATATCTTCGACACGGTACACTGCTGTGCCTGCCTGTTGCATCTCCTGTATTGCTTCCAGTGATTCATCATACTTTCGCGTCAGCTTTCCAGCGAGGAATGAAAAGACACGAATTTGTCGATCAGGAAGAGAGAACGTAACGAAAGCAGAAGAATCAGGGGATAGCGTGATACATGTTGGGGTTGATTTCGACTACATCCATATTTATATTAGCATAATCCTTCGAATAAAAAAAAAAGATATACCTTCTTAAACTCATAAAGGTCCGTCTCGCTCTTATACGACCAAAGATCAGGGATATTTTTGGGGAGAACGAAAGGTTCGATCGGTTGCCAATACTCAATAAATCCTCCTTCGTCCGCTGATATCACCGTATCATACCTGTCGCTATACTGGAGGTTGGTGTCATTATTAGCAGACGTCAACGTGTCTAGTTGCCTTCATGACGTACTGTCATGAGATGCACTGGAGATCTATGTAGATTATCAATTGTCTCTAGTGGGGTGTCCCCACCGCGTCCATCATATAGTCTTATCTTCCCAGAGGTGGCATCGGAGCTAGTTAGACTATAAGAATGCATATATAGAAGTTGCACAATCGAACGAACACCGCAAGAAGACCTTGGGCTTGCCCACGCCGATGAACCCAACAACATGCATGGGGCATATAACCTAGCTTGATTATGTTGATCATATCTGAAAACAGGTGCTAAGGGGGATATCTGAAAGCCAAGGAATACATACCGAAATTGACCACATCAAACACTTTAGCACTTCCATCTTCTGAGACGCTTGCGAAAAGCTGGCCATCAGCACTGGCAGAAACCGCAATTACTGGTGTGAGGTGAGCTCGATAATGTTTTACAAATTCTATTCCTAATTCCTGTTTCTTCCAAAGCTTCAAGTGCCCATCAACAGAAGTTGTTATCAAGAAATCTGTTCTGTAAACACACTGTCTGAGTATGTGATCGCCAGGCTATAAGGTGGTAGATTGACTTTGTCGCGACACAAAAATTAACCGTGTCCCTATGCATAAAGCTCTTGTGGTATTGGTCTGCGTTCGGTATGTGCTCAAGGTACAGCTTTTCGTGTGGAAGCACTGGGAACAATGGTCTGTATTTGTTAAGGTCCAACAGAAGAAGAACTTGGCTTCGCGCACACCTTTTCGTTTCTTCTTCACCACCCCGTCCGCTGGCATTGGCATTGGTCCAACATCGTCGTCGTCAGACCCACCTTCGATCAGGGTAGCAGCCTCTGTGACTTGGTTTTTATTCTCTTTGTCTTCTCCATTATTCCTGAGGCGTTTCCCAAGCACTGTCACGTCCTCTGTATCCGACATGAATGAACAACTTAGTTGGAAACGAATCAGAGGAAGAAACCCAGTCTTCGGATCGGAGTTCGGACTAACACTGGCCAAGATATAATTAATACAGTGTCTTGCATATCATTTGATAAAAAAAAACCGTAGAATTTTGTTTGTTGTTATTTGGCAGTGACCAAATTGTCACGCTCAGGGTGTGCCAAGGCTGTGGCGCCAGCTGTCGACAGCCACGTTCAACGTTCTTCAACGTTCAAATGTTCAAAATGTTCACCAGTGACCACTCTCCTACTCACTCCCTCAGTGAAACAAACCTTTACTCAATGTCAACACCCAAATTACACTCAATAACTCAACCCCTCCATTGTGCCGATAACATGATAATTTCCCATATCTCCCACTAGGGTGTCTGTAATGCTACGCGATATTGCGAAACCGCCCCAGTACGCCCGCAACCAGCTTTATCGAGCACAGAACTCCTGACTTATATTGTTTTCAGGTCCCCCCGGATCTTGTGTATCCTACAGACAAACTATAAAGTCAGGTCGAAGGTATGAGAACACAGTTCTTCAGACCACTTGTTCATTTTTTAATTTTCATGTCTAATCAAACCCCCCACAGTGATTTATCCACAACTCCATTGAACTCTCAATCTATATCCCATACCCTACCAGTTCCGACCAAGGATAATAATCATGCGCTCCGGCCATCTGAAGGGTGGCTCAGGAATCCGGCATGGATGGGTAAATACTCCAGAATATCACATGTTATTGTAGCTGATCCTTTCCTAGACGGTGGTGTCAATCCACCTAGATTTTACCATTCTCACGAAGAGATACAAGACACTCTTCGAATGTGGGGCTATTCACCTCCTCAACCCCCTGCGCCTGTTCAAGAGACACACCAGCCACCAACTCCCCTCCCCGTGACTGCACATCCGGTGTTCCCATCAAACCCAGCCAATCCTGCTCCCACTGCAACAAATCACTATCCAGGTATGTCCGATATGTTGATTGAGTATTTCTATTCTAATCTCGCCTCAGAAATACCAAAACATGCTGTCTATGTAACTGTATGGTTTAATGCAGCCAGCACCACATTAACAGCGCGCGGTGCGAAAACAATTCCTAAGAAGGACAAAATGACAAAAATCGAGAAGATTCAAATTAACAAAACAACGCGCCACGATTTTATCAAGGCAATCCTCGCGGTTCATGGGCTTGCTGAACGTTACAGCCCAGGAACACATTCTGGCCCTGGTTTCAAACTTTCGTGGACAGGCTCTGCGTAAGATTTTCTATTGCCTTTTTGTTCGTTATTGATTGTGATCAACAGTGGAGGGAAGACTGGAGCACCCAACATTGAAACGGATCATGACTTTAATATCACTGTCGGTATGCTACTGCTAAAAACTCAAGTACAACAAGTATCTGTCGAGTTTGACCTCACAAAGATGGATGGATATCAAATTCAACAACCTGTACGTCATCCATGGGATTTGGCTTGATATATTCATTGACCTCTTGATATAGTCCCCTGTCAATGATTTGCAAGTGCAAGCTAATGAAGAGGAGCTTCTTTATGGGACAAAGGTGTGTATTGTGTTGTTGATGTTGTAATTCACCAACTAACTCAAACAATAGGTCCCCCGCTCCGAATTATTTAGCTCTGATGCACAAATCCATGGCAAGATCATTCTTGAGCTTAAAGGACGATGGCCATGCATGCAACATCAGGGTGAGCATGGTGATGTTGGATATTGTTATGTTAGCAAGAATGCTGAGCATCTTCGGCTCAATTCTCGTCGCCTGAAGATCTGGGCTGCTGCTATAGTAAGTTAAAATCAGTATCCTACATGTACTTCCACTAACTGGCAGCAGGCTGCCCACGATGCAACCAAACATGAGCCACCAAATGCTATCTCGTTTGATGGAGTTCATGATGGCTCACTGACGATAACCAAGCCACGTGGTCAGTCTGGTCCTCAGTCATCTAAAGCAGTGTCACTACAAGCACCATCATCATCCAATGATAGTATGGCATTGTTCATGTCTGCCTTACTTGGAGGCATGGTCTGAAAGCGCTCACATTCACGCTTGCGCTCTCCCCGTCAACTACCGAAAACACCCTCTCGACATCGCCCAGACGTTATCTCTGTCCCATCATCCCCAGCCCCCGCTCCATCATCCCCAATACCGGCTGCTGGTACAGAACTTCGTTCATGCCTTACCCGCTTTTTAGCAATCAAGGGAGTTGACTTACTGAGTCATGAAGAAATTCTTCTTCAACATGATTTTACACCAGATATTATTCCCGACCTGCCTGTCACTCGCCTCCTTGGCCTCATTGGATGCTCCGAGGGCCACGTCATGAAACTTCAAGCATTTTGTCGGAGGTGGCAGGATGGTTGTGATAACAAGATGTCACGTCAAAGCAAACATCACCGTGTTACTTAGCCAATCCAATTATATGTTTGACTCACACACATACATTATAGTCTGTACTAGATGCGCATGTTGTATTTCTACTCAAAGGAGTAGCCGCAATTAATAATCCACCCTTCAGCGCTCTCCATTGTTATGGACATACCAGCCTGCTGAATTAACCATGGCCGAACCTCGGGTGATAAAGCCTGAGCCTCGTGTCGTCGAAGCCATGATTTGATTGAATGAAAGGCTTGTTCGATAGGGTTGAAGTCTGGTGAATAAGGGGGCAGATAAACGAGTTTGGCACCTTAATAAATGGTTAGTAAGTTTTGATTTCTCAGTGGTCTAAGACTTACCACATTCATCTTCGACAATATGCCGAACCTCCTCATCGTGATGAATTGAACAGTTATCTAATACAACGACACTGCGAGGGCCAGGATATGGGTTAAGTTTTGGAGCCTGTATAAAGGTATTCAGAGATGACTAGGCTGAAGAACGTCAACACATACCAGTTCATCTCCAATAAACTCAAGGAATCGCTCCTTGTTTACTGATCCTTTGAAGATGTCCAATGCAATGATACCATCACAGGTGAGGGCGGGGAGGACAGAGTACCTCTGTCCTTGAATGAACATTGCTCGTTTGACACAGGCCCGCCCCATTGCAGCCCATCCATCCTTGTGCTGGTTGGTTTTGTTGTCCACAGCCGCCTCATCAATCCACACAAAATAATCGGCTGGAATATTGCCATATTCCGCCTGCCAAATCGCTCGAAGCAGCTCGTTCCGTTCCATAGCAGTTTTTGCTATCTTCTTGTTGGAAACTGCCAGGCGTCGCAAAGTACGCGATAATGTTGAAATTGATACATCGACTTCACGATACTCAATCAGATGCAACTGTATTTCATCAAGAAAGAGAGCAGGATTTGCTTGTAAAAGAGCCGAAATATAGTCGGTGTCGGCAGTAGTCAGTGCACATTTGCGACCAGTATGTTGAGCAAATGGATTGTGAACAACATCGTAGTCACGGTGGAAGTGGAGGACTCGGTAGACTGTTGGAACTGAGCAGCCAGCTAATTCAGCTATTTCAATAGGATTTTTGTGTAGCTCATAGTGCCATACAATCATTCGCTCTCGCAATTGCGTCGAGACTGTCAGTGCCATTCAGCTCGAGCTATACGAGGATGCCAAGACCATGTGGCGGTGACATTTTGGTCACGTCCAAACAACAACAAGCAAAATTCTATGGTTTTTTTTTATCAAATCATATGCAAGGCACTGTAT
>MU150266.1:219981-292743 GCA_015584075.1 Collybia nuda
AGACATAGCTAGAGAGGATTGTGGTTTTTAACTAGCTCAACACTTATCAATTTTGCAATCATTTAGATAATGATCTACTGCCCTCACAATCAGAAATAACCGGCATCATATTATTATTAGATTATTATAACCAATGTCACATGCTTGTAAGCTGATTATCATTTCATTTCAATCACAGTGCCTTATAAGCAGTCAAACAAATTTCCGACATTATTACTCATTGATTACTTGTACTCTATCTAATAAAATTAACAAATGTTGTCTTTAATAATGAATGTTGTGAGAGTTTAGGAGTCGGGGACCGGCGCACAGTACCGCTACGATTCTGTATCAACGGTTGGCGGGAATATCTCATTTTCAGTATAATCTTACTTGAAAAGATCAACAACATGAAAAACTCAATGACTCCAAAGTTACATGCTTCAAATTCAGAACTCAGCTGACCTGGCCTCCATATTTTGTGCCATTTTTGGATGTCCTTTTTTTTGGTTGCAGTCCTCATCTCAATGTTACTTGTGTTGTTGAGATGAGGCCATTGATCCATACAGGTGTGGATATCTACTTTGACCATCAGTTTCATTATACATAATCAAATTTACCATCCAATTTTGCCTCAATACCTCTGCCCCTTTGTTCTAATGCTTGACCTTATGCTCCATTGTAAAATTCAACCTCGGGCACATGTACAATCTGCAAGCAATATTTTCTATTGTATGTATGCTTTTCATTACAGTTCACATCCATAACTGCCACTAAAAATTTGGACTGGTCGTGTGTAGTACTGGCCATACCACTTAATCAGGGTGTTGTACCGTGATATCATTCCACCTCCCCTCAGGCGTAGAAGCCAATTTGATGTATCAATGTACTGTAGTCAAAGACAATACCTAATACATCAATCATTGTGACTACAGACCATGGGAATTACCCATATAGGCTCAAATTTAGTACTGCATTGGGTTGCACTGCGGATTGCTGCTCAGCATTGGGGGCAGGTGGCGGTCATCCTCGTGGTCGCTGGGCAGGAATTCCAGGTACAAAATCTCTCAATTCTTTTTCCAATTTGATTCTCCAAAAAGTAGCATCAATCAGCCACATCAAAGATGCACTGGATTAGGTGACAGCCATTTACCTTTGCTTATCAATTCTGGTATGTAGTTTCCATCAGGTTCTTTTTATTCCCCCCTCTATATGTTGTGATGTGATATGTTTTTTCATATGTTGATTATTTTGGGGAACTAAATCTTATGGATGGACAACCTTGATCAACTAGTTTCATAATCCTCAAGATTGTATTATGTAATCAATGTCACAACCGTAGCCTTTAAAAAAAAATAAAAAATGTTTCAAAAAAAACATATCCAAAGTAATGGGATAGCATAATTGGTGCAGCAGCACACAGGATTCCCAGTTGTGGTGTAAACCTATTTAATTATACAGTGATCATAAATATTTAGATGCACGCACCAATAATGTATATAACATGTGAGAATGGAAAAGGTTGAGTTTGGACAAGATGAGTGCTTATAATGGTGTTGTCTGACTTTTATTATTTGCATTCATACTTTACTTTATCCTGAGCAGAAATACATCAGATATCAAGATATAAACTGTATAATTGTATTTCCCAAGAATAGGCTAAAATATATATCAAATATGATGCTCAACAACAGTCACAATGTTGAGCTTGTTGTTCGGTTATTGCCGGCCCGGCCTTTCGGCTGCCCCTGGTTCCCGATCAAACCCAATTTGGCTTCTTTGAACCTTTGTCTAGTTTCATTCCTCCCACTGTTTGCCAATTATTTTTCTCTGTAGTGTATAAATAACCCATAAGCAGCCCAAAAAGTGGCCTAGATGAGGCACCAGACTTTTAGAATTTCATATGTCGGAAATTTCATTTTTGTGATAAATCAAACATATCACACAACATATTTCAAAAAAAAAATGCCATATATTTTCGAATGAAAAACATATCAAAAAACATATGGACAAAAAAAACATACCAGGAAACAAATGTGATGAATAAAACATATCCAACAACATGTGGAAAGGAAAAACATATGAATAAGATCATAAACAATGTTTTTGATATGCCATCATTCTGTTAATATTGGACGTGATGGCGCACCATAAAACAAGATGCGATCAAGATTTGAATAATTTCGATCGGCAAGAGTGAAGGATATTTTACTCATTGTTGGCAGCATCCTCGCGCTCATCGTGTACAGCAGCGGGCATGGGGAGGTGATGGTGGTGGGAAATTGATGGCTTGTGGTTGGGTACAGTTATTGATGTATCACGATGCCACTTGTAAGGACAATGATTGATGAATTAGCTATTGTATGTAATTACAGTACGTGATGTATCAATCTGTTAGCTACTGGTGCTCCCCTTGAAAGAGAGACTTAACCACATGGTATCCCCTCGGGCTTGAGATATGTTGGCCGCTCATGTGATGTCTTGGAAGATTGGATTCAGCCTCGATTATCTTGATCTTTAAGTTTTGGTTTCAATTTTAAATTTCATCGATCATCGATGATCTAATCGTTTTTGTGACTGCATCCGTCCAGCATTCGTGGATCTGTAACAGCTTAGCGGAGTCTAATGACGAAAGAACTCTTTGGGGATGGCTAGTTCCTCAAAAAGAAAAGAAGAGAACTTCTGTCGGGGTAACAGAGCAAGTCGCAAAATTATTCCATGAATCCCCGAGAAAATATATGTATCCCCTTTGTACCCCCTTCCTGTTATGAAATATACTGATATAGTGCTTCGCGATGTGGTGAATTAAATTTCAAAATCTAACGTGACCCCTTATGTTCGCGCCAGACCAGAGCAACAATAAATGAACGTAAAACGTCAGAGCGGCTCTGTTCTCCTCTAGAGATCAATTTAAGTTTGTATAAGAAGTCCTACAAGGATACTTCATCCACTATCATAAAAGCACACAAATTGGGTATCTTTAAATAATGTACGGTAGTACGATGATAAAGGGCACAAATGTCCAAAAATATTCCAATACACCACGGTTTCAAATCACAATTTAGACCTATAGGCTTTTTTGAAAGTAATGGTCATAAAGGTAGGGAACCAGGGTTAGCGCTCCCGTCACCAACCCCTCGTGCCCTGGTGCCTAAGTACCACGGATGCTGAGGCGATGAGATTACTGATGTCTCCCCTTGACTAGCATCAGATCTCCATCGATCCAAGAGTGACCATGATTTGCGAGGAGCGGGATCGCCAATAAGCGTCGATGACCCGCTTGAAGTGTCAGAGTCAGGGATGTCGATTGACTGATCTTCCAAATTGCGAAGATTATCGCTGGATCTCCGAGCTCTTCCTCTCCACCAGTTCAACAAAGAACAGACACAACAAACTGCACGTGCATCTGAAGGGTAAGGTGAAGCAGCCAGCTGCTCCATCATAGCCCTATCAATTCCTTGCGGATGGGCACGGCTGAGAATTCCCTGGTATTCCGGATTATCTATCCAAGTTCGATCGGTTGATGAGGAGGAAGTTGGTGGGAGAAAAGATGATATGCTACCAGTCATTTCGACTACCCCCTGGGAAGCTTGGATGGCAGCATCCCTAGTCCTAATGAGGTTGGTAGAATCCGGAAGAGTGACGTCTACAGACCAGTCTGCATCACTTTCTAAAATCGCAAATTGTTGTTCACGACGAAGCCTTTCCAGTTGACTGGTCGTCTGAAGGGGGAAAGAGTTAAAATGATTTGGTTATAGAGAACAGAAACACGCCTGACAATTAATAACGATCTTAGCTTCTTGACATCATGTGAAATACGGATGATCTTTGACGATAATCCCTTCATGAGACCTATGTATTCATCCACTGGTGTCGTAGCTTGATAAGCATCCTCACGAAGATTGTCACTCGACCGCTCAAAGCTGGTATATATTTGTTAGTGAAATCCCAATGGTGAATTGCAGCTGGTAACGAACCATGTAAGTTGCTGGCAGACCTGCCTTCGAAACAATGTGCCAGGTAGGAGGCCCTCAGCCTCAGCTTTGACGTAAATATCTTTAGTTTCTCGTAATAGATCATCCAAAATCTTCATTTGAGCAGTTGGTAGGAATGCACGGTAGTAAAGGATTGTAGAGGTAATAGCGCTGATGAGAGCTAGGCCCCCAAGGAAGAAACTAAAAATGTTTGACGCTTTATCCGCCATGGTGTACTAAACCAGGGAGCGATTTGGGGATTTAGCTTTATATCTTGCATAGCAGTCCCGTTTTAAGTCACCAGTCACGGTTGAGCGCAAGGAAGGAATCAGGAAGGAACTACTGGTTCGGGCTAGGCATCAAACACGATGCATAACACGATGAAATCTGAGTCATGCTGTTGAAAGCGTGGTGCTTACGTCATCGTCGGGGTTCAACTTTCGAACAGGCAAGCGAACCAATTTGGAGTGATTCCTTCGATCTAACATCCACCTACGCGGAACAGCGTTTGGGATGGCATACAAACCATCCCCACCTCCTCCGCACCTCGATCGAGATGTAGGCCTAGATAATACGCCTCAGCACTTCGTTGGGCCCGCTAATGCAGCCAAATTGCACAAACACTACCTTACCGAAATTAATGAGAATGAAACAGTCTGGCGCGAACGCTATACATTCCTCTTGGGACGTGGGTTTGAGCTAAGATCGCGTTATCGGCCTGACTGGACCCCTTCGTGGCTGGGTACTACACTGGACCCTGCGTACTGCGATGATTCCATTGAACAAATAGTTCGTCCCGCTTTATATTCTCCTACTTCAGCTCATACTCGATATCCCAGATCCCAATGGTCTTGGACGCTAAGCGACGCAGGGATGATACCATTGTCTGTATCAAGCTTATCGAGAAAAAAACAAATGAAGTCGACATAGGCAGATACTTGTCGTCGGAAATAATGCTCCGTGATTCCAGAAATCACTGTGTTCCTATCTTGGATACGTTCCGAGACCCTTTCGTGCCAGAAGTCGAATTCATCGTCATGCCGATCTTGAGACCTTATGATGACCCCGAATTTTTAGCCATTGGTGAAGTGGTAGATTTCACCACTCAAATTCTCGAGGTTTGTACATATCCATGAAATCTAGAAAAATATTTATTTTTATGCTTAGGGAATGGAATTTATGCATAGGCATCTTGTTGCCCATGGGTATCAACATTCCTTTGCTCGTCCGAAGAAAATACGTTGATTTCACCTTTTAGGGATCTAACGGGCCCAAATATTATGATGGACGCCCGTCCTATTCTTCCTCATGGGTGGCACTTCGTCGCCGATAACTGCTTACCAAATGGCGTCAACCAATTATCTCCTCTAGCACGAATCGATCACCCTGTACGATATTATATCGTTGACTATGACTGTTCTATGAAGCTCCAGCCTGGAAAATCTCACATCGTAAAAGGGTTTGGAGGACGCGACGGAGATGTCCCTGAGATTGCGAAACATCAACCACACGATCCTTTTAAAGTTGATGTTTTTACCGTCGGAAACACGCTTTATAAAGATTTTTACCAGGCAAGTCGTAGTCCCTAGCGAGCGTACTATCCGAGATGAACAAGATTTTAGAGATACCATGGGCTCGAATTCCTGAAAAGCTTAATTGATTTCATGATGACGCAGGACTTTCGACAACGACCAACAGCACAAACAGCCATACAACACTGGTACAATATTAGATCAGGTCTTGACGTCTCTGTTGCCAGGTGGCGGCTTCGCAAACGCGATGAGACGGTCAGAGAGCGCGTTTTGCTGGACACCGTCGCCGCTGCGCGGCATGGTATATACAGTGTAAAACGTCTTTTTAATGGAGATGTGAGCTCACAGACTTCAGACCCGGGCAAGGAATACATTGATTGAGTTTTTTTTTAATTCAGGATAAAAAAGTCTGGACCTAACTTACAATTCAATGCCGGCATCAAGGCACACCCCTTTCGCCATGTCTATTATCCCGTTCGTTTATCATTATTCACATTTTGGAAATCGGCAGGGTCCTTTCTTCTTCAAGGACACGAGGTTCCCTGAAACTGTGGCTAGAATAGCCTTGTTGTGAAAGATACGGTAACCTTTGTAGAAACTGACATAAACTACTCAGAATCATGGACAATCCCAAGACTACCCCTGCAACGAGCATCTGCGATCGGGCCCGGGTACGACCCTTCGGCCATTTCGACAGGGCGATGCCCCATTATACTCCTGCCGTCGAGCCCACATCATCTAACGTTCAAGCATCGGCAGATTGCCGATAAATAATAATATGAATAGCTTGAATCAATTGAACGAACCACAAGGCGATAACGCCCGATCGCAAGGCTTTCCAACATTGGAAAATCCCGTCTAGTACTACGGCATGTTGCACGCCACATGCTGGCGATGTCAAGTGAGTCAGTGAAAGGCGGGGCTATGCTTTTGTGGGCGCACTTGCTACAAAACGTGCCTTCCCCAAGTCCTCTCCATTCTTACAAGGGTTTTCCTCGTTGACACAATCGCGAGGTGATAAATCCTTAAGATCGTACTAACAAGTTGGCCTGTAAACACAACAAATGCCGTTTTGAACTGGCCCGATTTCTTTCAGAAACACATGAGCAAAATTGTTCCTGAATCGAAATTGGGTTGTATCTTGTTGTACTCCTGGATAGGGACGCATTTAGGTACTCCTTACTCTTTACGGCTTTTCTCCGGCTAGCAGATCTTCCGTCTCTGGCATGGCAGCGTTCAAGCTCGCGAGGAATCGAAGAGGGATGTCTCTGTGTGGTGCCACCGTGCCCGGGTACTCACAGACAGTCGTTGATTGGTCACAGATCTAGACGCTCCTGATGTTTAAAAAGATGAGTTTTTGATGTGATATCATAGTTCGCCGGATCACTGTGAAATTGTTAATGGATACTCGAAGTCAAACGGTCGTACCCTGTCACCGCCATGAAGAATAGCCAAATTTTTAATCTCTAATAGATAGCAAGAATCACCAGCAAGAATGGGTTAGGTAGCAACCTTCAATGTTTGTGTTTTCAAAACGTGTGTCTACCAATCTGACGGCATTTGTTTGTTCCCCGCTCCTGTTCGCAAACATTGGGATCTAGATAATATTTAAAAACTAACATTAAAAGGCTGTAAGGGCAATATAATTGACTGGGTCAGACGATGTCCAATTTCGTAGGTTGGAAGAGCCCATTGTTATCTTATAATATATACTACATCAGTTAGCAGCCCCTTGTTTTACAATCAACGAGTACATCAATCAAGTCCATCCGTGATACAGAGTTAAAAATACAACATCTCAAGCATTATAGCCCGGCGGGTTCTCGACTGGCACCCCACCCACCATGGATACACTCGAGGACTCCGCAGGCAAGGTATAAGTCGCTGAAGAAGGATTTTGGTTTATTGAACAGGGGTAGCGGAAGCACAATCACTTACGTAGACCTTCATCATCTTCTGCCGCCTGGCGTTTCATATATATCGCCCGTTCCCTTGTCTTCTCAAGTAAGCTCACAAACTCGAACATTGCGCGGTCTTTGAAGCGAAGCTCCGCCTTGGTCCCCTCTGCCAGCCCCCCGTCCGGAGAGGGCTTCACGTCGAATGATAGGTAGTTGGCACCGAACGTTGGTTGCTCAAATCTAGTAGAGAGAATGGAATGTAGTGGTATTGAGAGCGACTCGAATATTGACCCTGGATCGGTTGTGAATATCAGCTATATAAGAATTGTGTTAGTAAATACACATGAGAGGTGGGAGAAGACGCACCCGTTGATCAGTAAGCCAGATCTTTCCCAACGCTTTGAGTTTCTTGTTCCCTCCGGATCCGCCTGCGGATGAGGTAGTGGTAGGTAGTGTATCTGGGATGGTAAGCGAGACATCTACGCCAGAATCGACTTTCGTTATTGTCATTTCATGTGGAAGGGGGACTGGAGAACGGTTTGGGTTGAGCATTGCCCAGTTGAGAGCCATGGTGGTCGTAAGTAAGGTGGTATGTAATTGGCAGATTTAGCAAGCAGCGGCGGTGGCGATGCCATCAGCAAATCTAATGACCGGACGCTAGGTTTACACCGATATCAACGGCACTGACCAACGAAACATTATGGCTACCTAGCGCAATGGTAGCGCGTTTGGCTTCGATTGCTGAATGGTACCAAAAGGTTGCAGGTTCGAGTCCTGCGGTGGTCATCTTTTTGCATCTCTCAGGATATCGCCCGGTCGCGACGGTACTTAATTGCTCAACGTCTACAAAATATTATTTTGGGAGTTTTACAAAACTTTGCATAGTATCGGGTGTTTTACAAACCAAAAGTACAATTAATATTATATACAAATTAGGCCTCACTCTTGGTCACACAAAAAAACATGCCGCGTCAATAGTATTATGCTAATAGAAGTCTCGATGAAACTCGCAAGGTTGTCTCCCAATCGCGATGCCCTCCCCAGCTACCAGGTTCCTCACCTCCTCGAACTCTTCCCCACACCCGCATCCGCACGGTGCCACCACCCGTACGGATGGCTCCTCCGTTACCGGATCCCTGAAGTGCCACTCATGACACACGCTCTCGGGCGCTCCAAACACGTGTGGCATAGATTCGTCATCATCGGCGCAGTCCTCTTCGGGGTCGTACTCGTCAAGACTAGAGGAAGACCCCCGGAGGAAAGGGTGGGCAAGGACGCGCCGCGGGGTCATGCGTTTTGTGCTCTCGGGATGCAATATATGTTCGAGGAGGTCAAGAGCCGCTTCAATCTCGGCGCGATGTGCGGTTGTACTTAGTTTACCAGGGGCTGAGGGTGCGTGAGAGGTGGGTGCGTCTGGTGGTTTCCTGTGTGGTGGGGAAGAAGAAACGGGGAAATATAGGGGAGGTGGGGAGGATGACGAGGACGGCGGAGGAGGATGGGCGTGGTGGTGAAGAGAAGACTCTGATTCTGAAGGTGGGTGATGAGTTCCGTACCCGGGAACATTATAAGGATAGTAACGAGGGTCAGGTTCTTGAGGTTGATAGAGATCGGGGTTCAATTTCTCCACAAACTCACGCCATGATGTACCTTCACGAGTCACGGAAGGTATATTTGTTGAGAAAACACGACCTGAAAGAAATTTGAGGGAGATGCGGGCGGCAGGCTCAATAGGCTTACTGTGCAGTGTCGCAGCTTTCTCCATCTTATTTCGCCCAATGACAACAGCGATCTCCATAAGAGCTTCCGTATCATCGTTTGATTGGAAAAGTGGAAATTTTCCTGTCAGGAAAAATAAAAGAATCATGCCCACGGCCCAGACGTCGATGGCTGGGAATTGCTTGCTCAGTTATGCCAAGTACTTGTGATATACTGTATGCATACCACCCGTCTGATCTCCACATTTGAGCAAAACCTCTGGCGCGCGAAAGCCCCGTGTCCCCGCTCGATTGGCCTTCGATATAGGACTGTGGGTGTGGGCGATGTTCATAAATAGAGACGACGGCAGGTCATACGAGAGATAGCTCACCGTGTATCTTTATCGGGATACCCAACTTTCTCAGAAGGCCAATTCTCCTTATTTCTCCCTTCCAGTTGTCGCGCCTTAATTTCGGCCTTGGAAAATTCCTTTGGAAGCTTGATACAGCCATGTGGAAATTCAGGCGATGCTGATGTATGGAAGCAAGCACCATGAGAAGGAGGCGTTACGTTCATGCGCTGACGAAAGCTGAGTTAAGGCGGCAAATATGGGTTTAATTAAGAAAGGCTACTTACAGAGGCAAGTCCAAAGTCACAAAGTGTTCCAGTACCCGTTCGTGGGTCGAAAAGGAAGTTGGCTGGTTTTACATCGCGATGGATGATACCACGCGCGTGGATATCGCGTAATGCCCGAAACATGCAACGGAGGTAAGGTTTTATACTCAGAATTGGAAGGTTACGAAAAAATTCCTGATTATTCACATTCAATGATGACCGGGGAGAACATGAAGTCAATAGATCTCACCCGAAAATCTTCATTTCGGTGGTAAGGCATTATAGCAACAACCTGGTCGTTGTATCGAAATGCAGTAATGAGTTGAGATATATGTCGACCTCCCCTGCAGTCCTCCATGATAGATATTTCGTTCCGGATGCGTTCAGGACTGCTGGTGACATATATGCGCTTGATTGCAACAAATACTTTTGAATCGTGGGGATGTGGTTCTGATTGGTAGTATGCTGAGGAGCTAGGTGGATGGTGGCCCTGCCAGGGCGAGTTGTCCCACTTATCATGGTACCACAAGTCAACCGCTTTGTAGACAGAGGAGAATGTGCCTGTGCCAAGCCGGTCGATAACCTTGTAGTCGGTTTTAAGTTGTGGCACGGCTTTGTCGAGGTCTTCAATCTCTTCTTCAATCTCTTGCCGTTCTTCTGGACTTTTGAGGTTTATAGAAAACTCTTCATCGGGTCCATCAGCTTGTACTGGATCTTCTTCAGCGACTTCTGCGTCTATCTCGTCCAAATCGACATCCCCGTCCTCACAGTGCTCCTCCCGTGTGTCTTTGACAATAGTGATTCCGTCATCACTCTCCATATCTTCGTCGAGGTCAACAAACGCGTTTGCGGGCTCTTTTGGGGCGGTGAATGTAGGAAGGATATTCGAGAGGTGTTTATGGTAGTTCCTCATCTCTGGGACATTGTAGCCATGCAGGGGATCGTCGGATGACGCGCTATGTTGGTGGTGGGCGACGGCGGAGAGGTATTGTTTGCGGTAGGCCCTATTGCGAGTATCCGAGGAGCCAACTTCGAGGGGATTTGAAGAATGCTGGGAGAGAAAGAGGGTGGCCATCGCACGCCTGGCGAAATAATTTGGATCAACCTTGGTTCGAAGTTTGTCGCTCTCAAATCAGTACACGCGACGGTCACGTGGCATGACACCACCAAAGTTCGATTTC
The DNA here is from genome assembly GCA_015584075.1 of Collybia nuda. Classification (NCBI taxonomy): domain Eukaryota; kingdom Fungi; phylum Basidiomycota; class Agaricomycetes; order Agaricales; family Clitocybaceae; genus Collybia; species Collybia nuda. The sequence goes on from MU150266.1 coordinate 230,856, forward strand.
GGGTGGCTCTCTGGTCAACGTCCTATAAACTATTACTGCAACGCCTAACTCGCCCCCTTGACTTTTTTCTATTAAAGGCTAACACTCGTCGCCTCGGAATCGTGTGTTCCGAGAGCTACTAATCGCTGATGAGCACCGACATCACTCAGCTTCCAACTTTGCCTTTGCTAGCAACTGTGCAACAGGGGAAAATATGGGCAGCGTTCAATATACACATGGGGCTTCCTCCAGGATTGATAACCGGCAAATTTTGTGGAAATTTTTGTTCTTGAACCTCAGTGGGCACTGGGACGGAACGCCACGAACGAATTTGAATTCACACTGAAGCTCACATACGATCTCAAACACTCCAGCACACCAATAATCAGCGTTTCTACTCAATAGCTTTACTTCTTCTCTTGCGTTGCCCTCTTTGGCTGACACGCTATTGACCAACTGCTCCATTACGACGTTTCAACATTCGAAACCGTTCCAGGTCCGGCGCACTCTCTGGGAAGGCGATTCGTGCGCTTGGAGGGGTTGTATTATGTGGTACAGAAAAACAAATTCTATGGAGAAAAGCGCAGGGCGTCACCGCAAATTTTTCTCATAGCGATGGGGATGGAAATCCAAAAGCTAATATTAAAAGGGTCGGGTGCAAGAACTGCCATCCGCCAATATATAGGAACAAGTGAAAATGGAAATCCTTCTGACCTGACGCTGCGTGTCTCTGAACAGATTTCTCATTTTGTGTGCGTTGCCTAAGGCTCATAATTCTTTTTCACAACTCTGATTCCGGTGTATATATCATTTCAGATTGACAAACACGCTTGTCTGGAACGCATATATATCTTGAACTGGCATTAACCTAATCTTAGTCCAGTAGATAGATCCGTCCCTGAAGCAAATAGAATGTTAGATATCATAGATTGTTTCGTCAAGGTATCATAGAACAACCCAATTTCCTTAATACCATAATTGAAGCAAAGATACGCGGTCCATCACACTTTTTCCTCGAAATAGAGCCTCGAACAACCCTGTCGCCTATCTCCAAATAGGAAGGTGATATGGCGCTTCTTGATCTAACCGGTGCACATGATCTCATCTCTCCCTGGGACAGCCTATCTTGGCGCTTGTATTCGGACCATTTTACGGAGGCTGGATACATTATCACTGGTCACTGCTGGAAGCTTGTCCGGAGCCGGGACCTGCAGGGCGGTACGCTCCTTAGCTTTATCAACCTTGTATATGGCCGGATGGCTGCCGTATTGCTGACTGGCTATGTTTGGGGACCCTGTAGTTTGCCCCTAGCGTACAGTGTGTAGTCAACTAAATATTGTACAGAGTTCTCGTGGGATTCTATCATATATTTTTAGGGAATACACTATTTCTTTGGTACGGACAACATATGAGAGTTATCTCAAATTCGTTTTTGGTTTGAAACTATCAAAGTGTTACACAATTCCCGAATTGTTGAATGGGATTGTGGTCCTGTAGGATCCCAAAGAGGGTCCAGGAAGTCCGACATATAAAGGTGGAATAGGAGGTCTGTGATAGCTCCTTCAAGTTTGAAGTTTATACAGCCTGCCTGGGCCACCTGAATGAAAAAGGTGATAAGTGGTGCTAAAGAGTGGCTTTCCTGGCTGGCGAGCGATCGTTCATAAGCTTGCACCATCGGTGGGAGGTCTTCCGTCTTTTGTCTTATAAATGGCCTGTTGGGTGTTTAGCTTTTTGAAAAGTGATGATCGCAGATACTCACCAAGGGGGGTCAAATAATTTTGCCATGCAAGAAATAACCATTTTCGTAAGCTGCTGAGAAGGCCTCCTTATAAGACTATGGACAAGCCCCTCGGTTCTGCGGCTGCCAATGAGTACCGATATAATATCTAGGGCACCAAGCCTGATTGTGTCTGGGTATCCATCATGTCTAAAATGAATATAAACTTGAATTGTGAGATACGGGAAAAAATGATGGAGACTTACCCAAAAAAATCCAGCGTATCAGTAACAATGTAAATGGCAGTGTATGACTCGAGGGGGTTTAATCGACGCGGGTACGTAGGCTGTGCCGTTTGGACTATCTTTAGCATTGAAGCGACTCGCTTAAGTATGACTTGGCGTTCTGTCGATCTCCAGAACTCTGCGCGCCGAACATGCCAGTCCGGGATCAGTATAAGATCAACAAATGATGATTCTGGTAGAATTGGTTGGAAAGCAAGAGGCTGGGGGGTGTAAACTTTCTCCAATCCTGTTGAACAAGTTTGTAACAGAGAATAGCAAGCTGATTGAAAATCTGCCACTATAAATGAAGGATGGGAGGGGTCTTCGGCATAGGCTTCGGCCAAAAAGTCTTGAGTACCAACTTTAAGGACCGCCTGGACCGCTGGATTGTGGGCTAGAGAAATCTTGTTGAGGAAAATAACGAAAGACTCCAAAGGGTCATTCAAGATGTGTTCTATCTGTACCGCGTGTGGCAATTCTTCCGTCGCCCCGATTATAAACAACCTGTTAGAGACTTTAGCACATTAAGGCCTATCGTGCTACAATTATCACGATTACCATAGAGAATGAAACACATTTATGAGCTTTGGAATAAATATATTGAGCCCAGAGATAGTCCAGATCTCCAGACAATTTATTAGTCGTTCAGTTCTGCGACTACAGATAAGGACTGTGGCCATATCTATGATATAAGCCTTGACAATGTCTTGGTACATTGGTTGTCTTGCAAAAAAAAAATTGTGAGCAAGAACAAAGAAAAAAAATAATCCAAACACACTCTGTGAATTCCAGGATATCAACAGCAACATTATCCAGAGAGTCCAACTCATACGAACCCCACCAATCTTCCACTACCATCATGTTGTATATAGATTGGGCACGGAAAAACACAGCTTCAGGCTTCATTGACCTCCAAGCCATAACACGTTGCGTGGGTTTGCCCAGTGTATTTCGAGAGAAAGATAGTTTAGGCCACAACGCATGCAGGGGGTGTTCGGATATAATCTCCATTCCTCTTGTTGATTTTGCGTAAGCCTCCAGCAAGAAATTACACCTTACCTGGAGTATTGACCTCTCGTAAAAACTCTCTGCCCCCTTTTCGATTAGAGGTTCGGAGAAACATGTAATATACAAATGGAGGAGGAAGTCGATGACGCCTGTTTCCATAATTCCGGCGCTTTGATTATCAGCCCGAAATATGTCGTAGAAAAAATCAATCAGAGGTTTGAGAGAGTGGGCCTTTTCGAATGAAAGAGAGTTTTGATAAGCTTTCACCAAAATTGACTGCTCCCCTATATTCCTCTGTTCGGACAACCTTCATAAGCGTTCACTTAGCACGTGGGAAAATACAGAAGGGTAAATTTCTGAATGTGTACCGGAAAGGATCGAATATTTGTGTCAATTCCCAGGTAAATCCTTGAAGTTCAATTGGTGACCAGGTGGTTAGGCTTTGGACAAGCCTTTCAATCTGATAACTGCCTATTTGTGCCAGTAGTATGCGTAAGGCACGCAGCCTAACCGTATCAGAGTAATATTCCTGTCTATTACTCTAGTCAGGAAATGTAAAGTATAGAAGGAATGGAGGAAAACCTTGAGAGTTCCAAGAGATCCTTGTACATATTCACTATGCCTTTAATGTCGTCGCCATCCATGTGTGGAAATTTCGATGAAATAACTTGAAGCCTCCTCCAAATATTAAGGATTTCCGCTCCACGTAACGCGGCCTTTCCAATGGCAAGAATGGCCTTCCCACTTAAGGAACCTATGCCGGGGTTTGTGCGAGAGGTAGAATTGGTGGCTTCTGTTGAACATATTGTATCGTTTGAAGACGTCGATAGTCTTGCAACGGAGTGTTCAGAGCTCGAGGAAGACATATTCACCCGAGAAGCAAGCTTTCCTTGACAAAAATCTTCAAAACGACTTCTCGTGAAAAACCCTTAAGTACTATGTAATGCTGGTCCCGGAATGATAAACAGATGGCATTGTTTTTCGAGGTTTGCCAGGTGGCAACATATACTGCGGATGACTTGAAAGGGGCTTCTATCGATCGAAACCTAGAGGAATACGCGTTACGTTCCAGGGGCGGTCTGACCGCCAGCGTTTGGATTTAGTGCTTTAAAAATAATGAGCACTTGAGTTTTTCGAGAAGTAGCGGTACCGGGAGTTGCCGGAAATTCAAGTAACGATCGATCAGTGTCTCCTTTATGTAACTTTAAGGGGTTGCACTAAATAAGAAATTTAAATGTTCGGAGAAATCCTGTTGCTCGGTTAAATTTTGGGAAACCCCACAACTCTCGTGGCTCAGCACTTCGAGAATGAGGAGACGGAGAGTCCTGTTAATTGTTTATCATTTTGTCAGCTTTGACATTTCAGGATTATTTTAGATACAACCTTCTGATTTCACGTTGCTGTAGGATATATGCGAATGAAGAGCTCTGAGTATTTAGTATACACTTCGTTCAATTCAAGCGACATAGTTGAAGCGAAAGAGTAGCCCAATTTAGACGAGGAACCCCATAATACGATTGGATACCAGGCTCCGATCCTGTATCTTCGGCCTGTTATCATGGTATCAACAGACACTGCACCTAGCAGGGCCTTGATTCATTGAACTGCGAGAGCCACAGCAAACCGCAGCTTATTTGGCCTACTATTATTAAAATTGCTGCTTCCTAACAGTAAATACCGTTATTCTCATATCCCATGGCCAGGGCTTCCGAGGTCATATCGCTCACTTTTCCGATGTATACCCCCACCGCCTCAACTTCGGACGCTGGCCTCACCATCGTGACCCAAAAAATCCCCCACGCGTAAGCACATGTGTTCTCAATTATTTCCGTTAATTTCACCTGCTTACCTACTTTGACCTCTGGTATTGAATCCTCTCACTCGCTTGTGATCTATCGATCTAAATTTGTGCTGCGATGTTCTATTCTTGTTCTCGTGCACCTTGAGCACCGATTTATTTTTGGCCCCGTATATAAATCCAATGTAATATAAAAACAGAGCTATGCGTATGTATATCCATTATCGATCATCATGAAGCTGATACTTTCCATCCTTACAGCTGTGGCTGTTGCCAATGCTCACTGTACGCTTTCAACATTTTTTGTTGGGCCGGCATCTCTGACCACACCGCTATATATAGTCACGATGCAGTATATCTGGAATAACGGTGTAAGTGTCAGGTGTAGTACAGATATTCAAACAGGGTATGACGAGATATGGTATAGGTCGACGAGGGCAAGAACCTTTACGTTCGCATCCCGCCAAGCAACAATCCAGTCACGGACGTTACGTCCACTGATCTGACCTGTAACGTTAATGGTCTCAGTGGGTCCACTGTATCCACCCTCAGCATCTCCTCTGGTGCCACCATAACGTGAGAGATCCTTCATAATACACCTTGACGTTTTTAAAATATTTCTTTGTGGCCTAGGTTTGAATGGCACCAACACGACCAGCGTACTGGTGAAGACCCTATTTCTGCTGGTCACAAAGGACCAGTTATGGTCTACGTTGCCAAAGCTCCTTCGACCGCTGCTTCATTTAATGGCCAAGGAGCAGTATGGACCAAGATTTATGAGTCAGGCCTTCTTAACTCGACAACCTGGGCTACTGACGTCGTCAACGCCAACCAAGGTAAAAAGTTTTCTCTCCATTTTTAGACATTTGGACTGATTCCTTTTCTTCATATGACAGGGAAACATAGTGTGAAGCTCCCTACATCGCTTCCTGCAGGAGAGTACCTTCTTCGTGCCGAGATTGTAATCCAACTATATTTATCGAGGTGATGCTAGTCTAAATCTTCTCGCTAGATCGCGTTGCATGTCGCTTCTTCCTACCCAGGAGCTCAGTTTTACATCGGTAAAAATAATCTCTTATATTTCTGAAGACATGCTCACATCTGTCCAAAAGGTTGCGCTCAAGTCAAGATCACGAGTGGAGGAAGTGCCAATCCCCCCAAGGTTGCCCTACCTGGGGCTTATTCTCCGAGTGATCCAGGCATTACGGTAAATGGCTTCTTAATTCTTGAGGCGCCCGCTGAACTTTGAATTTTTTTAGATTAATATCTACAACAACCTTCAAAGCTACACTGCCCCCGGTCCTGCTGTATGGTCCGGGTAAGTCAATTGAAGGGACACGTCCAAGCAATACAAATTTTATATCAAGGCCTGTTGTTCGATGATTGATTTCTAAGCTCTTCTGTAACTGTATTGACATGATGAATGTGACTTTGTGCATTTGACCTACTCTCGAAACCATGTCCCAGATTTAGGCCTTGACCTACTTTCGCAGTGAGGTGACCTCAATGTCCAGTGCTCATCGCTTGATGCTTTTAAGCGTTTACAGAAATCAGCCAAGGTCCATCCGTGGCGTGCCAAGCCCGGATGACCGTTGTGGAGCCAGTGACCTGCCAATTCGATGTCAAGTTCGCGACAGTGTTGAGTGGTACTCCCTTTGCCGAGCCCCCGTTCCGAGATTATCTCCGGCTACAGGTCGCGAGCCAATCCCTCTGACGCGTAATGTGATCCAACCCCACGGCCTGTCGCTAACGGCGTCTGTATTCCATGTTTATTTCCCGACATAAATCCCTCGGCCGCTTCAATCTCGGTATGGGGGCCATCCTAGGCCATCGTGATTTTTGGCTTCTGAACGGTTCATCATGTTCCATGTCCGGGTCCGAATATAAAAGGCGGTGAAAGCTGTTGATTTCCGCCAACTCAACATGAAGATCGCAGTTTCTCTCCTAGCCTGTGTGGCGCTTGCCAATGCCCACTGTAAGTGAAAAAAAATCTTCATGCCGCCTTTCACACCTAATCCATTAAACCTCTAGTTACCATGCAGTACATGTGGGTCAACAACGTACGTGTTTTTTTGTCTTACAACCTATTCTGATGCTGATCTGGAGATAACTTTTTAGGTTGACCAAGGAAAAAATACGTACCTCCGTATCCCCCCCAACAACAACCCCGTCACCGATGTCAACTCAAAGGACATGACATGCAATGTCAATGGTCTCACTGGCAGCGCCACCGGAACCGCTACGATCTCTGCTGGAGCCACGATCACGTAGGTTGATTTGTGGTATAGTTTGATTGCTTAGAACTCATAAATTCCATCTCAAGCCTTGAGTGGCACCAACACGATCAGCGCACAGGCGAAGACCCCATCTCTGGTGGACACAAAGGCCCCGTCCAGGTGTACATCGCCAAGGCACCATCGACTGCCGCTTCTTTCGATGGCCAGGGTGCTGTGTGGACAAAACTCTACTCGTCAGGTCTCCTGAACGCCAGTACCCAGCAGTGGGCTACTGATGTCGTCAACACGAGTTCTGGTGGGTCTTTCCTATCTTTGATATTTTCTCAGCTTTCTCAATCGAGTAAAAAAAAAAAAATAGGAAAACACTCATTCAAAATCCCCTCTTCCCTCCCTGCTGGAGAGTATCTCATCCGTGGCGAGATTGTGAGTACTATGGAGAGCGTCGTGTTCCGGGGATAATTAATCTAAATGCAAAATTTCAGCTCGCTCTCCACGTCGCTCAATCCTACCCTGGTGCCCAATTCTACATCGGTAAGCGATCAGCATCCGACGAAGAGAGTACTCCATATCTCATCTTGATGTTTTCTCCTTAGGTTGTGCCCAAGTCAAGATCTCCAGTGGAGGTAGTGCCAACCCCCCCAAGATCTCCATCCCGGGAACATACAAGGCCAGCGACCCTGGTATCACCGTAAGTAATCAACATCGAGGAGTTACTGCACCACAGACTATATCTGATGGGCTCTTCAGGTCAACATCTACAACAACCTCCAGAGCTACACCGCTCCCGGTGGTGCCGTCTGGTCTGGCTGAAAAGGGAATGAACGTCACGTCACCTTATGAGATATTAGCCTGCAATGTAATGGTATTTCACGCAATACACTTTTCAAACCATTTTGTGGTGTGAAGGATCAAAGTTATTTAACGGGAAACTTTATGATGAGCTCATGAGGGTGTTAGAACGTTGATTTGAAATTTACGTTGCTTCATACGAAGGAAAGCGGACGAAGAGCAAACGTTCGCGTTGAAGTTCAGAGGATGTGGCTGTGCTGAGTTGATGCACAAACTTGCCCCGGCACGATGTCGGACCGGGGTCGCCTACTTTTCAACCAACGTCCATCTCCCACTGTATGCACCGGGCTGCATGTTCACCAACCCTTCGTCTACATTATCCATTTTTAAATTACCTAAAAGTTGGAGTGGCTGTTCGACATAATCATGGAGGACTAAAGAAACCAATACAAAGCGCAAGCGACAAGCTCTTCAGAGATGCAGCTCGTGAGGAAGCCGAAGCCAGCTCCCAGCCCAGGCCGTCTACACGCATCCCCTATCTAGAGAACCAACATGAAAACTGGACGGGAGAAGAGAGCATGCAAGATGCAGTATTACGGATGCTGGTTGACAAATACAAACCGCTGAGGAGTGGGAGTATCCAAACAGCAGAGCAGAAGTTGAAACTCACGCCACCAAGCTTATCCTCGCCGATTTCGAGTGGTATACCTTCTAGGTTTACTGTGCCTTCCACCGGGTCGTGGGCTACGGAACCACTGCTTCCATCTTCACCAAATCATCGGCCGTGGCACACAGAATTCAAAGCCCCCTCGCATGCTACGTCCTCGATCAAGGAAGCTTATATTGTACCATCTACATCGGCTAATCCCATACGTCCCTCTAAACAACTACCTATTGATGATGTTGCGCGTAGAAAGGAGAGGGAGACGAATAAAAAGACAGCATTAGTTGGAAGGCTCACGCGTGCCAAGGAGTCAACGTTAGATTATCGACTTGGTATAAGGGGAACCACTGGCCGGGGCCCGACACCTGTGACACTGAAGGGATGGGCTAGTCTTGTTGAAGATAGAGTCGAGGTTAGTATGAGTCACATGAATCCATGGACAATCAGCTAATTCATATATAGAAAGCCCGAAAGGCTGGCTTATTCAACAACGTCCAGGGAAGGGGACAGCCAATACGGCGAAATATAGAAGAATCAAATCCATTTATTGCTCGGGAAGAATTCTTGATGAACCGGATCGTACAACGCAATGGGGCAGCTCCACCGTGGGTTGAGGTACAGGGCGGTGGGTATTAGTATCATTCTTTCCTCATATGCCTCAAGCCCAACCCATCGCAACAGAACTCGACACAGCAATCCAGACATTTCGACAAATTTTAGAACAATCATGGGTTCGCCGAGCTATTCGGCTGTTCACAACGTCCAACCCACCGGCACTTCTCCACACGATCACATTAAATAATATCAAATCTCTGCGTGATCCCGCATGGGAGGAGAGAGAAAGGAAATATCATGACACCGCTATAGAAGAGCTCAACTCTCTCGTGCGCAAATACAACGCACTTGCTCCTTATTCCATCCGGCGTCCTTACTATGTCCGGAGTGTCGAAATCGGGCGGCTGTACGATGGCTGTGCCGAAGATATTTCCCGCGAACTAGCTGATCGAGCTCAAGACGTCCGAATGTCCATGAAGAACGATCTAAATTCTACCCCACATACAGGAGGGTCACCTAGCGGTCGTAGTGGGGGGACCCTTGGAAGTACTGGTGACGTTTGGCGTCTTCGTGATCTCCTCCGACACTGGCTCAAACGCCTCGTTATAAAATTGAGGCTGCGGTAAGTGGAACGTTTGCTCCACTGAGCTCTTGGATGTATCATGATCACATGTATTTCTTTCCTATTCCGTTCTTGTAGCCGTAGCTCCCTGTATGGATTATATTATGATATCAGATTGGCGGGGCTTAACTAGATGAGATTGGCAGTGTGCCCGCCGCCATCGATCATTAGCCTCCTACCTCCCAAACACATGTATCAAAGCCCATCCGCCTATACATAATCGCAGTCATTTTCGGCGATTTCCCGTTTATCAAATTGTTTCGAATACAACACCTTGAGGGAAGCACGAGGTCCAAGAGATTCGGGGATCCGAAAGCCTACCAAGTCCAGTTGAAGGCACTCAAGAGTCAATAGCTAGTTAACCAGAGTAGCTCGTATCCGTATTCATACAATAGTACAGAGTACAAGAAACTGTGAATGAAGTCGGGAATGAACTATCCATGGTAACGACCGACCCTGCGCCATATGACTAACACAAAGCCAGACGGCGATGTCGCGAGGCGCGCACAATGGAGGAACAATGGGCAGTGGGCAAGAAAAAAAAAGGGTGGATTGATGAGGGTGCCTCGAGGCTCGCCTCGCGTTATGTGGACGGCAAAACGGGTCTCGCTTCATCTAATCATTATAAAAAGCTTAGCCTTTTTTTCCATTAAAGCCGTTCTTCACCCTCTTCTCTCCATTCATCGCACTTCCCGCAATTGACTCCGTTATCTTCTGCTTTCGCCACCTCATCCATCAATACACACATATCCACCACTCACTTACTTACTACAATGTCGTCCTACGAAGAAGATATCACTGTACGTGCCATCCTTCTAAACACTAGGCTGCTGCTCATCTTCGGCTTTTTCTGTCGTTAGCCTGGGGACATCGTCGCCGTCAGGCATGGCATGAAAGGTCGACAGGAAGGCCTTGTCATTGGTTCACATATCGATCACCATGTATGTATATTCCTTGGATCTTCATACTCACCTCCTGACCGGATCTTATAGGGTCGACAAATCATCGAAGTCCAGCTTGAGAACGAGGTCTACAAGGCCTGGTACCCAACTGTCACTCGTGTGAGACGAACCATATCATACTCCCGCCCCAGTGCACATAAACAACGCACTGTCGAACGTCGTATCTACTGGTGATCCCACCCCCACGACTCACACGACACATCTCACGGCATATATGACTTTTCAAAACTCCTTATACTGTCGCTGCCATGGCCAGCACTACTGTCATTCCCTTCTATCAGGGCTCTTCGCGCGGGTGGGATTGGTAACATTATGTGGATAGAGGACTGGATCACAAACATTGCATCAAATTTCAAGGGTATACAGGCCCGCTCATCGGACTGTTGTAGAGGTTCTCCATAATTCACAGGATTGATTTATCTATGTATTGTGTATGGTTATAGCACTCGAGATCTGGAGTTCAATCGAGATGATTTGGATATCATAGGTGGCTGTCATACGAAGTAACAAAAGTTCTACACAAGTGCATATATATTGTGGATGGAGTGAAAGGAAATAAGTATGAAAAAAAAATAAGGAGAAAGCCAGTTGAGTGGTGTGGAGTCATGAGTCAAGATATGATAGAATCGGTGTTCATAAATGCTAGTAGTGGGGGTGCAGTACACCAATGAGCTAGAGATACAGAGGGAAAAAAAATAGATTATAATGATGTGGTGAGTGGGTGGTGCTCTATGTGTGCTCCAATTCTCTTTTCTAGGCCTTTAGGCCAACAACAGGCGAGGGCCCAGTGGGTGGTTGGGATGGCCTTGATGCGTGGGTATGAGATATGGGTGAGGATTTGGTGAGATGGGGTTGGATTGATGATGACGCCGAGGTCGGTGCAGGCGTATTGGTTGAAAGTGCCTTGGATTGTGTTGAAGAAAGCTTTGAAGGAAGTAAAGAGGGCGCGGACGCTGTCATAGGCATATCCCCGTGAGCTGATCCATTCATATGAGAGGGGTGGACAAAACCGTTCGGCAGCGACGAAGAGGCTGATACCTTTGATAAGAGATCACCATCCAAAGACATGGACAGGTCTCTATCTGGCAGCACGACGCTAGAGCTCCTCTTCCTCCCAGCTGCAACACTTCTTACTATCCTTCCGGGACCACTCCCGATGTTACCAGTGCCTATCCCGATCCCGTTCCCGTTTGCAGACCCATTGGCCAGTGGTAGCTTCTTCTTCACCTCTCCATTCTCATCCATTGGTCTCTCTCGATGCAACACCCCAAACCCGACTTCACTAACCAACGATCCTACACTTCCATTCAGATTCACGGCCCTTAGTTCCGGCTTCAATGTCTCCTCAGAACCGTTTCCGTGGGGGTATATCCCTGGACGCGATTGCACTGCCCGTTCGTAATACAGCATAAATGCACCAGATCCCTCCTGCAGCACGGACTCGATACCACATTCGCGCACGGCATCGTCGCTAACTCGTAGCCATCCTTTCCCTGGACGTCGTCCGTCTTCCTGCACCTCGTCTTCCCACACGTATCTTGGCCCCATGCCATTATTAAACCCGTCATCTTCAATACGCAGAGGATCGACCAACTTTGGTGGTGCCCATCTTTTCTTTGGGTCAGTGATGCTGGGGCTTCGGGGCTTCCGCCGGTAGCATATGTAGTGGCCGAAGGAGTGCTGACCATAATGGCACACGACAGCAGAGAGACGATATATCACACGAGGATTGGCATATGTCGCGGGCGTGGGTGTTGTTGAACGTGGTAAGGCGGGCGCCGGGGTAGAAATAGCTGACGTGGGAATGGTGGAAAGACTGCCCGATGTCGTAAAGGGAGTGAGGTCGAGGACTTCGGGGAAGATGAGCCGAACATTATTTTTGGAAGCATACTGGCCAAAGTGGACAGAGCGGTTGATATGTAGAGCCAGGACAGCAGGTGGCTAAGAAGAACATCTTCGATGAATACAGAAAGTCGAAAGTAAGGAATGGCTTACCCGTGCAATCATGGCTTGCTTGGTGGAATTCTTACTAATGACCTTCTCCATACGTACATCAGGCAAGTCATCTTCAATTCGGCCTTCCTCGATTGCCGCTTTGACACGCTTCTCCATCCTGATTACTTCCTTTAAACGCCGTTTCTTGGATGCAGAGGGTTTGGCTTCGGGGCGAGTGGCCTCTTCCAAGGCTTTAACGTCGTGGAGGAGCCGCCTGTGGGTTGCAAACATCGAGCATTTGCGACATATGCAATCTTTAAGAATCTCGAGACTTGTATAATCTTCGAGGCAGTCTTCCAATCGGCAGCTAGCCTGTTTGAAAAATCTCAGCCTAATAAACAAAAAAGAATACTCTATATACTTACTGCCATCCGAGGAACTGCTAGTTGCCAGTTATCCAACGCAAAATGCATGACAGCTTCTGTATATCCGCAAACAACACAACTTCTCCGGTTGGCCGTGAGGCCATCGAATACATTCTTACCAATCTCACGATTAGTTTCAGAGGCCTGCGATAATCCACCTAGTCCACGATCCCGATACCCCTCTTTATCGACGGCGGCTATCTCATTCTTGATACATTCTGAGAGAAGTTGGAAGAGTTCCTGGGCATCTTGGTGCTCGCGAGAGTATAGAAGAGTATTCGTGCGCCCCTCTGCTTGATTGGAGAGTGCATCAATGATTTCGTAGGGCCTGATGGCGGTATATGATGATCGTGGGTTATTCAGTTCTATTGCGGGTCAATGCCGTCATGAGTCATTGTAGAAATGAACCTACTGCGAAATAGTTCTTGTAGGGTGTCGATGACAGGCGAGGGGACATCTAGGGCCTCAGCTTTAGCATGGATAGCGTCTATGTGTGGCTGGAGATACGAGACTGAGGCTAGCGCCTACCAACGTGACTCGTGAGCGGATATAGTGGAGCACTGCAAATGTTCGCACCTGGATAGTTGAATTCATGAAACAGTATGTCCCGGATATGTTGACCAGACCAGGGTAGTACCCATCGTCACTGCCTTTCTCCGAGTCTAGTATAGATATAGATAAACTTTTTTTTCGCAATTAGAAAAGAAAAGATGCTCACCCTGTTTCGCTGCTGTATTGAGAGCTAGCTGCTCTGCTCGGGTTCGTACGCCTGCCTTCTTTCCCTTCCTCTTCTCAGGGCTCCCGCTCGATGTTCTGACCGGCGAGGTTGAAAATGACGATGAAGTTGTGGACCAGTTCCATGGTAGACTGATGCCGAGGTTCTCCAGGCCCATGATGATCGAGTAGCAGAGCGACCTGAGCTCTGCCCTTGTAGCAACAAGGATAAAAAGGGTTGGGACAAGAAGGATGACAACGATGGGAGCAAGCTGATGAAATAAATTACTTGAGAGAACCTGTATACACCAGACTCGGAAATCGTCGGAAAGGTGCATAAGTGGTCTGGTCGCTCCGTTGGACGAGTGAAAGGGCCGCTCTCAATTCGGAATTCCACATAAGCACTCCACGTGCCCTCCGTCTTCTATCTCACTCAAAATTACCATTTATGGCTACCTAGCGCAATGGTAGCGCGTTTGGCTTCGATTGCTAAGCGTTACCAAAAGGTTGCAGGTTCGAGTCCTGCGGTGGTCATTTTTGACTGTTTTTATATCCTCCAGGATATACAGGCAACAAACTACGCCACTATCCATTACTATCGGACGAGTCAATCGAATCACACAACCTATATTAGTGTTGCTCAAGCCTCGCGCAAAGTTTATGAATCAGGACTCATTCGATAGGCAATTCACGGAAGCATATAAAGGCACTGCCTCTACTTATCAGATGCAAATGTATGGCTCCCATCCCTCATCCCCGACACATCCTTGTATCAGCCGGATGAGCGCCCAACAGCATACGGATTAATGAAATATTACATCCAAACCAAACATCCGTTGCCTAAAACCGATTAGGGAAAACTACCAAGTGAATACCAGTGACGGGGATCCCTTCGGTCCGAATATGGGATCTTATGAATCCATACGCTCCTTCGGGAGGGGGTATCCGTTATATGCGTCATCCTCGTTAGCAACATGTGGAAGCCCTGAGGAATGACGGTGTCACATGAATTCCTAAGATAGACGGAACTCATACCGCTGGATATGGCGTTGTAGATGCGGCGAACCTCGGACCGGAGCGTCTCGAAAAGAGGGGAAATATGACTCCGCCGGGGGACGTAGGAAGTGAGAACGACTGTCCAGCACGGATTAAGAACAAGTGCCCCGACGAAAAAACGCTGGTAGTAAGCGAGGAGTTATGGATCACCATGTTGGCCATAACCTTATCTCGATACACTCCTACAAGTCCGTAGTGCAAGTATTTATCGCAGCAGCAAGGATGATGCTACGCACTTCGATTCCGCCATTGGCCAAGAAAACATTTTTAAGATGCCCGCCCGCCCTTAACTCCTTGCAAACATCGCTGGGTGTTTCGAGGTTTATATCGGGTACTCACGAATTCCCAGAAGCGTTTTGTGCTGAAGCGGCTCCCACAACCCACGACACATTTATCGAAGGTCCCCGCGTGCATAGCCCCAATGTACTGAGAACACAACAGGAAGCCGGTTGTCCGAACCCGTCTAGGAAGCGAACCAACATGTTTGAGAAAGCAAGAATTCTCATCTCTTACAGCCAACCCTGTATGTATGACCTGTTGAAGGAGAGAGTGACGATCATACGGTGAGAGTATACCGCGGCATAGGAATGTTGCAATGGGTGTGGATAAAGATGAATACAAAACGGGTATGGCCAGTTGTGGGCCATCTGAATGCGACGAACTAAGCGACTGCACCTCACCGCGAGGGAACCGAACACAGTTGAGTCCCGTCCCGCCCGTGAAAAGCCCGGTGAGCTGAAACGTTACGGCTACCTAGCGCAATGGTAGCGCGTTTGGCTTCGATTGCTGAGCGGTACCAAAAGGTTGCAGGTTCGAGTCCTGCGGTGGTCATATTTTTGCATTACGGTATCAGAAAGTGCTAGGGATTCAACAGTAAGTACTAGGTAAAAATATTTTTCTTTTGTCAATCACTCACTCGCCTATTCGGTACAGCATAGGTACAACAATTTCGAATACCCTAGATCCAAACCTCTGAACATTCTTGTAACCAACCCCACGATTGTTGGTGTCGTTGTAGTTCGAACGTCGGACCCGGTAAGAAGTCACGAAATAAGTCGTACTCAGCCTAGAAAGGACTTTGTTAGTCCCTTGTTAACCAACTCAATTGCCAGCCCTGATACTTTAGATTTCTCAGGATCGCTCACCATATATAGGGCCGTATTATTGTTATCATATCTCGCAAGGCGAAATTTATGGCGGGAAATGGCGCTGAGATTCTAGGGTGAGGACATAAATTTTGTAACTGCATGTTAGGGATATCACAACGGTGTCCAGATGTGATTTTGTACAGACGGAGGTGTTCCCTCTGAGGTCATCTGGATTGCTAGTCAAGGAGTGAATCGTCCCTGCACAGTGCACAATATGTTGTGAATTTTGAAGCCCAGCTGCCATTGCTCGATCAACCTCAAATTGGCAAGAACTAACCGAATGGTAACAAGGCTCTCAAGCGCTGAACCAGCTCATTAGTATCACCGACCAAACGGCAAATCTAAGCGCAGAACGTCAAATTGTTCCACAACTTATGCTCCCCACCTTCATCATATAAAGGCACCAGTTTCAACCATGGGAGGCCCACAAAGCACATACATTTCCGATTTGAAAACTACTCCACTATCCCTCCCCATTTGAACTTGAACATATTGCGGGAGCTGGAACCATTTCAGATTGTGAGTGCACGAGCGCGCCTAGTGCAGCTTTGATTGCTCAATTTTTTTTAGAAATGCCAACGCCTAAGAGATACACGACTACATTTCATCGATCCATGCGGTTACACCTTGACACCGAGTGCCAGAAACTTCAGACTTTGATCGATCGGAACCGCAAAGTGCGTGCAAGAATCGAGAGAGAGATGCCACTCATCGAGTGCCTCTCGTCCGAAATTATTTCGAGGGTCTTCAAGTTTACGATAGCATTTTCGTACAGCCACATTCACGATCTTCCCTCGCCCTTCGTGGTGTCGCAAGTCAACCAGCGTTGGCGGTCAGTTGTGGTTAACGATGCGTCTCTTTGGACAAAATTATACATATTTCCAGGAACCTCCCCCGAGGTCGTCCGAGCCTACCTCCTACATTCGAAGCAGCACCTTCTCAACCTCACATTTTATCTATCACCTCCCCAATCCTTGGTAATCACTCCAGATGATCTCCGAGCTCTCTTCGAAACCGTGATTCCTGCGAGCCACCGCTGGAAAAGTCTGACTGTCTTGACTTCTGACGTGAGCCTCTTAGCGCGCTGCGAAAAGCACCTCGTCGGGGTCTTGGCACCGAACCTAAAGCGCCTTCAATTGTCTTCTTTCTCTGGCCGGCGTTTGTGCTATAAACCCCGATTTCCAAAGCTATTTGCTACCAGCAGCTTAAGCCATCTAATCTTACACCACGAGTGCATCAACGAACGGTTTGCTTTTGCAAGCCACATCACCAAGCTTCACTTGGCGGGCATAGGAATGGCCGGTTATGAGCAACTTTACAACATCTTATCGAGGTGTACGGTGCTCGAGCACCGTGTTTTAGATATAGTTATTCGACGGGTGCCTGCATTACCATTTCAGGAAGCGTATCAAGGCGTGATCAAGCTGTCTTCTCTGCATACTCTTCACCTCCGCAATGCTTTATGTTTCCATTTGTTCGATGCCCCTGCACTCCACACCCTTTACCTTACCCACGACCCCATATTCTCCAACCTCTGCAAATGTGAATTTAATCCAGCTCAAATCCAATGTGAACAGCTCACCGGGGCATTGGAGCACATGGGTGCTTATAGATTTGGAGGCATCCGACATTTCGGCGTGACTGGGCCCAATGTCGAGTATGTCCTAGCGTCATTGGTGCTAATGGAAGAAAAGGCATGTCTAGGAGCGTTAATTACCCCAGCTAATTTCTGGCCTTACTGGCCTCAACTTGAAACTATCTCGCTTCCAGCACTCAGATCTGATGTTACAGGATGGGTATGCAGGTTCATGATTGCTAGGTTTCCTGCCAAAGGAATTCGGTTACCAAAAATTAGGCTACCCGCCCCCTTCGCTGCTGATCCGCTGACAGAATGGCTCCAGGAAAAAAACTGTCGGGAACACTATGAAAACGATATTGATTTCCCCCGCGGAGACTTCGCGATGCGGTTGGAAGATGTACTAAGGTAGCGATGGGATGTTGCCTACTTTTTTGTAGGTACTACCATGATTCATGACTTTACTCGTATATTTAATATTTCATCGTATCACAATTACTTTGACAGATAAAAAATGGCTCTTCCATTCCCCTTCCAGCACGCTTCAAACCTTACTCCATGCCATCATGTCGCCACAGTGACACCAGCCTCTGAAATAAATTCCATAGCTGAAAAGGTCCAGATCATCGGACGGGCCGTGTATCAAAACGTACGGATGGAATTTTGAATTCCTTAGATGAGGATCGCAATCGTGCTGGATGCAGTTACAGCTTCTAAGTCATAAGTTCAAGTTCCTTCACCCCAGTTGTTATAACTGCTACCCTTCTCAATCATGGAATACCATCTCCAACACCCCCCGTACTTGCCATAAGACACATCCTTCCTTTTGGAAAAAATAAATTGAAACGAGCTGGGACTTGTTCTAAACTGTGAGTACATTAGCATCTCCTGTATAACTCTTCGTTAAATACGTCTCCAGGGTTTATAACATCTGACCGCATCTACGACTGCATCCTACCGATTCATACATTCGAGTTTGCGGCGGCGCTTCCTTACGGCCACATAAACGAACTTCCCTCATCTTTCGTGATCTCGCAGGACAAAAAGAGTGATGGTCAATCACGGTCATCGATGTGACTCTTTGAATAGAGCTGCGTATCTTCCTGAAGACTCCCCCCGAGGACCCTCGATGCCTACCTTTTACATTCGAGGCTACGTCTTCTTGACGTTGAATCTTACTTGTCGTCTCCTCAGCCCACTCCTTCCACCCTGAACAATTTCCAAGCTCTTTTCGCCGCCATAATACCTGTGAGTCATCTTTCTCTCGTAGCACCCGACATGGACCTTTTAGCTCATGCTAAGGAACACATTGTCGAGCTCTCAGCACCAAACCTGGCCAGTCTTCAGTTATCTGCTCTTTTCGGAATGGTCTTTTTTTTTTTGTCACGCCACCTTCCTTGCACCCTGTGAATTCGTTAAAGCTTTAGGCCTAGGATGCATACATAGATGCTTATAGATTTGGAGGTATTTGACGCCTCGGGATACTCAACCCCAATTTCGAACTTTTCTTTGTGTTGCTGGTATTAATGGGAGAAGCATATATAATTTCCCTCTAGGAGAAATTTTGTCTAGAGTTCTATGGCAATGATGTTGATTTTTTACCTGGAGAGTTTGTGATGCGGTTAGGAGACTTGACGAAGCACATACAGGTGATCCTTGAAGACCTATTTCTGGTGTAGCTAATACTTTATGCATGTGCTCCCATTAGCACGTTCCGAGAATAGTCTGAACTAAGCTCACGACAAACCTGGAGACCTGCGCACTGTGGCTACAGCACCTTCTGATTTGAGACTGGCAAACATTGAACTAAGGTAAATCCAGATAATTTTGACAGACGTCCATGTTATTCCCTCTCGGAAGTTGGTTTGCTCGACATACGTCGGAACCTACAAATAGGTCTCTATAAATTTGTTCAGTATTCAGTCACGATACATCGAAGGGAAGAGCTAGTTAGAACGGGTATACACAAATTGATAAAAGATTGGAAATGTATTGTCCGTAACTGATCCCTGGTTAGATCCCACAATAAAGCATCATCCTACTTCTCAAACATTGATGGCGATTTCTCCTTCAGTCTTGGTAAAATGCCAGCAAACTCGTGAGCCAAGATTGTACGAGTTCTTGTGTAAAGAAATAAGGGATCGTTGAATAGTTGCATGAGACCATGTTCATTGATTAGGCCAAGGACCACTAAATCCGAGTCATCGAAGGTCATGAGCATGTCCCCCTCGTGTTTAGCAATCGGGAACGAGGTCATCCGAAGCTCTACTTCAAGGAATGGGCGCAAGAGACCGAGTATGTTTGCCTCAATTATAGTGTCGAGGAATTTTGGGCTTCTTCGTGCAACCTCAATGAAACAATTTATAACTTCCAGCATACTATTTGTTCTGGAGACAGATTTATTTGCTGGACCAAGATTGGGTTCATACCAGCGCGAAATGAAGATTTTCCAGTCAAGTACGTTCATTGATCTAGAGTGTGATGATAGCCATCCGGATTAGACATGAAAAATGAGGCATATCCGTCAGGTACATACACAAGTTGGGAAATCCGTTCAAAGATACATGTCATCAGACCAGAAAGGTTTTCGATATATATTGAAGTGACATATCGCTCAAACACATCGCTTATCTTTATCTCATTGAAAGAGACGATTTTTTGTAATGCCCACAACGCCAGAAAGTTATTTTCAGGCTCCAGGGATGGGAATCTATGGCATTCATGTGTCAGTTCAGCCATGATAAACAGTAATGATTCCAAGCGTACCCTGATAATTCTATGAGATCAAAGGCAACCCGATCGTGGATACTTAGTTGTTTTCCAGATTCCCCCAAGAACCAGTCGTCCATCGTGTGATAAATTAAGCGGATAAACGAAATGACATATTCCGGTTTCATAAGCTTTAATGTCTCTGTACGCTCTATCAACGTGTTCCCGAGCTCCGTTGGTACGTGTTGTTGTTCCATTGACCATAACGCATAGAATCTATCCTGACAGTGATTGGCGTGTAGTCCCTGGCCTGCCCTTGAGCAGGCGATCAACAAACTCTCGCATAACTTATGGAAAGACCATCTTGGATCCTCTGAAAATTTAGGATCGCGAAGGGGATCGGCAAAATCGGAGTGATAGAGGTGGAGAAGGAAATCCATAGCACTGCCCTCCATGATGATACGGCTAATTCGTGTATTGCTATTTATCAGGCTGTGCCGAGATAACTGACGGAAAAAGAGGATTAATGGCCCCAGAGAGTGGGATTCCCAGCTGGAGAGAGAGGCTTGATATGCCCGAGCTTGGTTTGATAATTTTCCGGCCTTTCTTGCGGTAAACAGGCTATGTCACGGTCAGCTAGGTTGATGTGGTCGTTGTACTTGGAACAGATACGCGCCGGAGTGGGTTAAGTATCTCGGTCAGATCAGATATTAGAATCTCAACTTCAACGTGGTCCCATGTGGTTAGATTTTTGATAAGCAGATTTGTTTGGCGGCTGCCAATTTGTACCAAGATGATATTGAGGGCACGAGACCTAAGGACATCCGGATACATGTCGCGTCTGTAGCGGCGGTAAGGTTCGGATAGGATGGACTATAGTTTTATTCAGACCTAGCGAGCTCTAAAACGTCCTCGTATAACCTTTCAGCTTCCGGAAATTCAGCCTCATTATTATGAGGGAATCTCGTATTGATGGCCTGTAATCTTCTCCATATAATTAATTTCTCGGCCCCACGTAGCGTAGCCTTCCCAAGTGCAAGAATCGCCTTCCCGGAGAGCGCACCTGGGCCTGGAACTGTCGAAGATGTCGTGACAGTCTCGTTAGTCGAAAGAGTGTCAGCCAAAGAGGACAATACAAGGGAATAAGTAGAGTCGTTGAATGAAAACCCAGGTTCCCGGAGCGCCAGTAAGCTTCGGTGTAGTTTGTCCACGGTACTCATGGTGATGTTCACGCTCGTTCGCGAGTTATGCTGCTTCCTGAGGCTTGAGGAGACCGACCACAGTATCGGGGGTATTCAACAGCATTTGTCCGCAAGGTTCGTCAGTTAAAGGAATCCCGTGACATGTTGATGAGCACCGCCATATGTCCTTCCTGGTTTCCCAGAGTTATCCGGTCATGAGGGCGCGTGACGTTGAAGTATGGTCTGGTCATACTAATAAACCAATTCAAGCTCATCTTGTACAAGTCAACAATTGGTCGCATTACAAGCACCCAATAAAAGCGAGTGGCGGTAAAACGGGTACGAAATTTCTCACGCTTTCAGAACGAAGTTGATGTTTATATTGTAATGTATCAGAATGTCTCTTAACGCATGCAAGAGATTGCCAGTGGTGGAACGAGTTGTGAGTCAATCGTTTTGTTTATTGAACGGGTCATAATATTTCTTCAGGAGCGATGAACGATCACTGATAGGCTATAAAGTCATCTGGCAAGTACAGCACGGAAATACACGGAAATAAAAGTAGGAAGTATTGTTTCTGTAAAATCTTTATTAGTTATATTTCACAAGATCATCCACTCACAATGGAACCCTTACCGAACGGCCTTACATAGCTTTCATTCTGGAGGTAGATATCACCACCGCAAACACAATAAACACCGGGAATGATTATCCCCACAACCTCCGTGACATGATAATGCATGCACGATTCAAAATACTCTGGTTTCTTGAACGAGGAAAAGCGAACGGTCCCATAGGGCAGCGATTACTGAGCAAGTGGAGCGTTGCTAAATCGAAGTTATTGAAGGTCATGAGGGCGACCCCTTGGTGCTCAGTAATGGATACTGGAGTTGTTCTGAGCTCTACTTCAAGAAACGGTTGTAGTATCCCGAATAAATCTGCTTCAATTAGTGCGTCGAGAAAGGTTTGGTTGTCCCCTGCGGCCCCGATAAAACAATCTATAACTTCCAGCATTCCATTTGCCCTAGAGGTGGACTCGTCGGCGGGCCCAAGATTGGGCTCATGCCACCTTGAGATGAACATGTCCCAGTCAAGTATGTTCAAGGGTCTAAATTACACCAACCATCCTAATTAGACATGTTAAACGTGTCCGTGTGTATCAGTTAACATACATAAGTTGGGAAATCCGTTCAAAGATACATGTCATCAAGTCAGAAAGATTTTCAGTGCATCTTGACGCGGCATACCGCCGAAAAGCGGTATTTATATTTGGCCCTCCGATAGTGACAAATGTCTGTAACGCCCTCAATGCCAGAAAGTTTATTTCTGGTTCCTCGAATGGAAAACTGGCGTTTGAATATCAGCTGGCTAAAGCGAGGAACAACAATAACGAACACACCCCGACGATTCTATGAGACTGAAGATGACCCGATAATATATACTTGATTGCCCGTCAGGTTCCTGTGGCCAGTCATCCATCATATGGGAAACCAAGCGGATGAACGAAACGACACATTCAGACTTCGTGAGTCTTAACATCTCTGTGCGCTCCCTTAATGTATTCTCGAGTTTCGGTAATAGATACTGTTCCATTGTCCACAGTGCATAGAATCTATCCCGACGGTGGTTGTTGTACAGCCTCTGGTCTATTCTTGAGCAAGCCTCTAACAGAGTTTTGCACAGTTTATAGATAGACTTCCCTCTATCGTATGCCGCGTTCAGGTTGGGAAAGGGGTCGGCAAAGTTTGAATGGTAGAGGTGGAGGAGAAAGTTCATAACACTCCCTTCCATGATCATGCGAGTGATTTGGGTGCCACTGTGTAATAGGCTATATCGAACTAATTGGCGGAAAAAAAGGACTAGTGGTCCCAGGGAGTGGGATTCAGAGTTCCCAAGAGAAGCTCGATATGCTCGGACTTGGCTCGATACCTTTCCAGTTTCGCGCATTGTGAATAGTAGCCTAAGTGGTGGTCAGTCGTTAGCTGGTGAGCTTCCACAAGGTACGTGCCGGAGAGGATCGAACATTGCTGTTAGGTAAGAAATCAGAAGATCAACTTCAACAGAGGCCCAAGTCGTGAGAGCTTTGACAAGCAGATCTGTCTGGCGGGTGCCGATTTGTACCAGAATGATCCTTAAGGCACGGGACCTATGGACGTCTGGGTACATATCGCGTCTACGGAAAAGGTAAGATCTAGAGAAGAGGAGGTGGGCGGTTGACCTCAGACCTTGAGAGTTCTAAAACATCTTGATACATCCTTTCAGCTTCCGGAAACTCATCCTCATTATTATGGGGGAATTTCTCATCGATGGCTTGTAATCTTCGCCGTATCATCAAATTTTCTGCTCCACGTAATGTAGCTTTTCCAAGCGCAAGAATAGCCTTCCCGGAGAGCGCGCCTGGGCCTGGAACAGTCGAAGATGTCGAAACTGTCGTTACAGAATAGTTGGATGAGAGTGTTCCGACTAGAGAAGATAATCCAAGGGAATGAGTAGAGCTATTTGACGTAAACTTTGGACTTTGGAGGGCCAGAGACTGTTGGTTCGTCGATAAGTTTCGATGCGGGCTTTCCAAGAGGGCCATGCTGATGTTTAGTCCTGTTCACGAGTTACGCTGCCGCTAGAACCCTAAGGGGGCAGTCAATTTGAAGGACGTTTAAAGTACATCACAGCAGTTATTCTCAGAGTCCCCGATTATGATTGATAATTGTTTCCAGACGAAACACGATGATAAAACACAGCCCAGATAGCCATATACAGGGATTGTGACAGCGAGTTCAAGTCTGCTGGTACTAATATACGGGTTCGAAGGCTAGGGTTTCGAGAATATAACTTAGCTTATCTTGATGGGTGTACATATGGTGTTACAGCTGCGGTACATAGTGTTGGTCAAGTTCTGAAGTCCAAAATGTTCGAATTTCCCACGCTTTATGTCTGCGACCTTCATACACCCAGAACACAAGGAATCGCGTCAAACACATCTCTAGTTTATACTTACGAACAGAAAGCGAGTACGAGCCTAAAAAAACTAAAGAGCCAGGATCCAAGAAGGAGAAGAATCTGTGCGCAGCAATGTCTGTGCTGTTGGAAACTTCAGTGGGCGACTTGGTCATCGACCTCGAGGTCGACGCATGCCCCAAAACCTGCGAAAACTTTCTCAAGCTCTGTAAAGTGTATTACTACAACCTAAACGCGTTCTTCAATGGTGAGTATACTCTTTCGGACTGCTTATCTATACTTTCTCTATTCTTGCTGAAGGTGTGCTCTTCATATAGTATCAAAAGACTTCTTGGCACAGGCTGGGGATCCCACAGCGACGGGGACAGGTGGTGAATCGATATGGTCCTACATCGCCTCAGGATCATCTTCCAAAGACTCAACCGTACCTCGATATTTCCCACCTGAAGTTCTGCCAAAACTGAAACACACACACAAAGGCACAGTCTCGATGGCTGTTGCCCCTACCTTGGAGGGTGAAGCAAAAGGGGGATGTGGAAGTCAGTTTTTCGTCACGTTGGGTGATAATATCGACTATCTCGATGGCAAGCATGCCGTATTCGGGCACGTCGTAGAAGGGTTTGATACCTTGGATAAACTCAACGATGTTTTTACGGACCAAGACGGACGTCCATTCAAGGATGTCAGAATACGCCACGTCGTGATTCTCGGTACGTCTAGCCTTTTCAATTATAGATCGATAACGGCAGGCTCATGACATTACAGACGACCCCTTCCCCGACCCTCCTGGTCTTGTTCAGCCACCGTCCTCACCCACGCGTCCCCCGGACAATTCTACTCGGATCGCTGAAGATGAAGATCCCCTTGCCACTCTTCCTGAGGAAGACGAAGAACGGATTCGGCGTGAAAAAGCCGCCGCTGCTTCTGCACTCACATTAGAGATGGTAGGCGACTTGCCGTTTGCAAACGTTCGGCCCCCAGAGAATGTTCTGTTCGTTTGCAAACTCAACCCTGTCACTCGTGACGAAGATCTCGAGCTTATCTTTTCGAGGTTTGGTGTGATCATGAGCTGTCAAGTGATCCGGGATAAAAAAACCGGCGACTCGCTGCAATACGCATTTATCGAGTTTGACAAGAGAGAAGATGCAGAGCAGGTGATTGTTATTCGTGGTTCCTGCTATCTGAAATCTGATGGCGGCCACAATTCCCAGGCTTATTTCAAGATGCAAAATGTACTTGTTGATGATCGCAGGATTTGGGTTGACTTGTGGGTTTCTTTGTTGTATAACACAGGTTTGGGTAGGGCGCTCTAACTCTATCTATCCCCTTATAGTTCCCAGTCCGTTGCAAGGATGAACACATCTTGGTCGAACGATGTGAAAAAAGGACCGCGGGCCACCGAACGAGGAAATAGTGGGTTTGGGGGACGTGATGATCTCGAAAAAACGAGCAAATACAGGGCTGGCAACGATACTAGGCGAGGCGGTTCACATGGGTATGGAATGGTATTCGATGTCCCGGGCGCTGGTTCAGGGAGCCGCCGGAAACGGAGCCGGAGCCGAGAGAGACATGGAGATGGTGGCAGAGATAATCGGCGACGACGGTCCAAATCTCCCGCTCGTGAACGGGTGCGGCACCGGAGTAGGAGTAGAAGTAGGAGCAGAGAAGATAGACGCGCGGGGCACTCAGACCGGGATCGGAGACGATAATAATAATAGGTATTTGCATATGTTTATTCCTGCCAGATCATCCAAGGCGTCCAATCAGGGCCCGTGTTGGTCGGTAAGCTCTGGTTTGATCGTTTTGAGTGCAAGTTACATTTCGTTACGACAGAGTTACTTTTGGGCGCGCCACTTTACGCTGTGCTTCTCCGTCGTTACACGGCCACAATTATTCCCCTTTAGTGTCCCTGGGACCTGGCCCACCCGTCCTATTTATTTAGTTTCTGTTTCAACACCTCTCCTAGTCATCCACCACTACTACACCCACTCCTACCATGAACTCACACTTTTTCGATGCAAAGGACGCCGATGTCGTCCTCGTATCTTCAGAAGAATCCAATCCCTCTGAATTCCGCGTCCACCGATGCATCCTCACTGCTGCTTCTCCATTTTTTAATGACATGTTCTCCTTACCCCAGAGCCCCGCTGAAGCTGGAAAGATTCCCCGTATTCCGGTTTCAGAAACTCGCGAAACGTTGAATGCCCTTTTACGTTTTGTTTATCCACTACAGGACCCTACACTTGACTCACTCGATGATCTTGTCCCCATCCTCGCGGCCGCAGTCAAGTATGACTTTCTGACGGTCGTCGATGCCCTGCGAAAAAACCTCGTGTCCCCACGCTTTGTGAAGGCAGAGCCAATTCGAGTTTACGCCATTGCATCACGGTTTTACTTAGAAGAGGAGGCTCAAATTGCATCACAGTTCACACTCAACGTCAATGTTCTTGATGCACCCCTGTCTGATGATCTCAAGTTCATCACCGCCTACTCCTATCATCGTTTGCTCGACCTTCACAACCGTCGCGCGCGCGCGTCCATAGAAATGCTGAAACTCCCAGAAGATGTCAAGTGCATGCAGTGCAATGGGTCGACATTTTTAGCCTATGCCATACCAAAGTGGTGGCTGCAGTTTGAGAAGAAGGCCAAGGAGGAGCTGAGTGTTCGGCCAACAACGGATGTTATTTTTGGTATGGAGTTTCTCGCACAGACGGCGATGGCATCCGAATGTCCTCGTTGTGCGGGTAGCATTTTGGATGCCTGGAGATCTTTGCAGGATTTGAAGCAACGCATTGATGAGCTCCCTGCGACGATCTAGTCGAAGCCCTCGTGATCGTGGATGGTAATTAATTTATTATATCTTATCGGACTTAGAAGGTACCAATCGCCACATTAATTACTCAGGCCCAGGGACACGCACCTAGCTTAATTCCCACTATTACTACCGCATATATTCTACATTTATACCCCCACGTCGCATTCGTTCCCTATAGCTACTATACCCTCCCCTCTACTTTACCGCATTTTTGTCAAATTTACTCTATTTCAACTCTTCGTCGTCGCCCTAGATTTTTTTCGGTGATCGGACGAGAGGCCTTATTTTGGGCCCGAAGATCCTTCCGATCGGGCACCCCATGCAACCATATAGACTCACGACGGCTTCGCGCCCCAGTTTTTTGACTACTTTCATATCTTCTCTCTGCCATATACCGCCATGACTACTCCGCAGCTCGCCTCCTTCAAGATCCCGGCAATCGAAAATGAACCCATGGTATACCTTCCAGAGCAGATGTACTGGGAGTTAGATCGTTGACGAACATTTCAGAGGACTTACGCCCAGGGTTCTGCTGAGCGCAGCGCCTTGGTCGCAGCGATTACTCAGATGGAACAACAATTGCCGTTTGAGGTACCTTGTATCGTTAACGGCAAAGAGGTACGCTTTTCTTTTACCTAGAACAACTTGATCGTCTCTGATCTCATCACATCTAGGTGAAAACAGGAAAGATCGCGAAACAACCCATGCCCCACGACCATGCTAAGCATCTTTGCACGTATCACGAAGCGGACGAGGCCACAGTTGCAAGTGCGATTGATGGCGCACTCGCTGCCAAGGCTGAATGGGAGAGCATGCCCTGGAACGACCGTGCCGCTATCTTCCTGAAAGCCGCAGATCTTGTCAGCGGGAAGTATAGATATAAAATAATGGCTGCAACAATCCTGGGCCAGGGAAAAAATGCATGGCAGGCTGAGATTGATGCCGCGGCTGAAGTGTGTCACCCTACCAGTTCTCCCAGGATAGTCCTGATGCGCAAAAACAGTTAACAGATTTCTTGCGTTTCGGTGTCAAGTTTGTCGAGGAGCTATACTCCCAACAACCCTCTAAAAATTCTGCTGGTGCCTGGAAGTGAGTCGTCTACTATACCCAAACTTCAGAGATCAATTGTTGACCGGGTTTTCAAGCCGTGTTGAGTACCGTGCTTTAGAAGGTTTCGTGCTCGCTGTCTCTCCTTTCAACTTCACGGCTATCGGTGGTAACCTTCCCGGAAGTGAGTGGATATCAACTATATGCGCCACTCTAATACTAAATGTTCCTCCTCTCAGCACCCGCTCTAGTCGGAAACGTAGTCGTCTGGAAACCCTCACCTGCTGCTACCTACTCCAACTACATCATTCATCAAATTTTCACCGAGGCTGGAGTCCCCCCCGGCGTGATCCAATTCACCCCCGGACCTCCCGCAGAAGTCGTTGCCCAGGCAATCAACAACCGCAACTTCGCCGCCCTCCACTTTACAGGCAGCACCTTTGTCTTCAAGAAGCTGTGGAAGGATATCTCATCCAACCTCGATAAATACAAGGGGTACCCACGGATCGTAGGCGAGACGGGAGGAAAGAACTTCCACGTTATCCACAAATCGGCTGAAATCAGGAATGCGGTTATCCAGAGTGTGAGGGGCGCGTATGAGTATCAAGGTAAGTCTTGATAATATCCTGCTGGAACGGACGCTGAAATTGTTTCATGCTAGGCCAGAAATGCTCCGCGCTATCTAGGCTCTACGTATCTTCATCGGTCTGGAATGGCGGGTTCAAGGACCAGCTTCTTTCTGAGATTGCCAAGATCAAGGTCGGCTCGCCAACCGACTGGGCGAACTTCATGGGACCTGTGATGTCAGTCATGCTAATTTTAACTTCCTTCCAACTGGAGT
This sequence comes from Collybia nuda, assembly GCA_015584075.1. NCBI lineage: Eukaryota > Fungi > Basidiomycota > Agaricomycetes > Agaricales > Clitocybaceae > Collybia > Collybia nuda. The sequence goes on from MU150266.1 coordinate 259,873, forward strand.
TTGATATGTTTTCCCCAGTAACCGAGTTGCATTCGATAAGATCACGGGCTATATCCAAAAGGCGAAGGCAGCTGGTGGGGAGGTCCTTATCGGAGGAACAAGTGCGTTCATTTCGGCCTCAGCCACTAAATATGTTTTAACAAAAAGGTGCACAATAAAGCCGATGACTCCAAGGGGTACTTCATCCAACCTACGGTGATTTTGAGCAAGGACCCCAAATCTGTGACGCTTGTGGAGGAGATATTCGGTCCCGTTCTCACCGTATGTGCTCTCCCGATCAATTATATTGAATACAGACTGATTGTTTCATTATCTAGGTTTTCTTGTTCGAGGATGAGGACTACGAAAAGACACTGGACTTGATCGATACTACGACTGAGTATGCCCTGACGGGCGCCATGTGCGTTTTGTTAACAGACTTTTTAATAGGGGCGACTAACATAACTTTCTCGTAGCTTCGCCTCGGAGCGCAAGGCCCTTCTGACTGCGACCAATCGGCTCCGGAACGCCGCTGGAAATGTGTACTATAATGAGAAATGCACAGGCGCCGTGGTGGGCCAACAACCTTTCGGTGGTGCACGGGCGAGCGGGACGAACGATAAAGCCGGAAGCATCAGTATTTTCTACAGGTTTGTCAGCGCGAGGAGCATCAAGGAGAATTTTGTCGGCTTGGAGGACTTCCACTACCCGTCTAACTTGGTTTGAGGATTTTGAAGTTAAAATAGGAAATTGTATCTACCAGGTCTATACGCATATCTGTATCATTGACATAAGGACAATTTACGAAGAGTACAAAAACCTTCTGACACATGCCGTTGTCCTTTCTCATACGCCCTTAATGCCCCCTCCCCTGACTCTTGGACGGGTCCCAGGTGTCTTTATCGGCTCTCTCACATCCCTGCGTTTTCAATGACTTGCTCTTCTCTGGGATCGGGATTGCCCAAAACCAAGCCTCCTACGCCCCTGCGCCCAAACATCCCACAGTATTATTATGCTTCATTTCGAATTTCCGGCATCAGGGTCTTCCACTCCCTAGTCAAGCTCTGAAGGAAATGAGGTATTTGCAAAGTATCGTGGGAAGGCCTCGAGATATTTTCGTCTTTAGACTCAAAATAGAAACGGGATAGGCCCTATCTTCGGACATGTCTCATTTGGCTGATGTACTGGTTGTATCATGTGCCAAAGCGCACTGACTTGAGCCGTCGTTCTGGTGATAGGAAGTCGCTGTATATCCTGAGACTTCAACTCCGGCCATTGGGATGTAAATTGGTGACCATTGCTGCTGTGAGAAGCTGCGGTAGGAGGAGACGCAAACAGAAGAAGGGTAAATAGTGTTCATCGATGAGCATACCCAGGGCGGCGAAGGTGATGCTGGGACGGCCATCAAGAAGTAGCAGTAGTAGAAAGAAAGAGGACATCGTGTAAATGCCTACCACCCAGGTGCATGCAGATACTAAGAGGTTGAAACGGCTCAATAACCCTAAGACAGATCGATTTTTGGTTGAGCTATGGCGAGTTTTCCTGCGTTGAAGAGGGCACGAATTTGAGGCCAAACCCTGACCTGAAGTGCAGAGCCCAAGTCTAAAATAGGATGCATTGGATACATGCAGTCGAGCTAGCAAAACCCGCCTGAGCGTGTAGTGATGGTGATTGAGATTGGGTTGGAGCGGGTTGTTCCGGGAGTTCCGCAGCGCATTTGGGTTTGGGTCGTGCCGTGGCCCGTGATCATGTTTGTTCGTTCATTTACAAACCTGTAATGATCCAAGGATGTTCGGTACCTAAATGGACAACCCGCAAGCGTGTATTAAATATTTTTGAGGTGGACATGCTGATATCATAGTGATATATATTCTAACTTCGCCAAACTCAGACTACCGTCTTGGTGGGTAATATATAGCTAGTCATTAGGATCAACTTCGGGAGCTTGGCAAGAGACCAGAACTCGCCATGCACCTTCGTTAAAGTAAATCAAGATATCCACCTCCATGCGCCCGGCTAATTTTCGATTGTCAGCTTAGGGCTACCTTTAAAACCCGGAGTGCCAGATACTACTTGGAGAAGGAAACAAGTGAAAGCTACGGCCATTCGATCGTTGACGAAAGGTGATGTGTGTGGTATAAATACAAGTGGGGGAGTTGATGTTACAAGACGTGTGTGGACTTCCTGCTCATTTCATGCCATATTTCCTGGCGGCGGCGTTTTTCCTGACGGCGGTGTTTTTCCTGACGGCGGTGTTTTTCCGAGAAACGTTATTAGAAGCCCTGTTGGCGCCACCCTGCGTGCCTTTCTGGCACCTCCTATGGCGTGGTAGCTCTTCACTTTTAAAGAGCTTGGGCAAGCTCAGATCATCCTCTGACTAGTAACACCGTATGAGGCTTCACAATGGTAAGGAAATTTATTGAGTCCACAAACCCTAGTTTGATTGGCACTGATATTTGATTGAGGAGCGCCTGATAGGGGGTAATGTGTGCGGCCCGCAGCGCGTGCGTGAACCTCGCTCAATGCTGTGTCGGTAAATCTCTACAAGACTACTCAGTTTATCGGTGCGAAAAGTAAGGGACATTGTCCTACTTTAGACCTCTTTTGAAATTGCTTCGCGCTAGTAGCAATCCGATGTGCAGTGTGAGCATTTATTCCATTTTTTACTCCTGATTCCTCTTCCATAGCTTTCTCTAGTCTGTCCAGATAACTTAAGAGAAAGTGTGAACAGTCGGACCTTTCGGAAGAATGGGCTGAAGACGCCAATGTGCTCACCGCTGATGTTCTACAAGTAATGAGTCTTCCATTTCCTTCAATGAACCCGTCAGAACATTCGTTTGTACAAATAGCCTTTTATAACGAGCATAGTTTGCCCACCCCCATCGAACTCTCTCTTCAGACTTCGAAAGAATTACGTTAGGGGTTTGTCTGCGAAACCTCCACCAAGGGTCGGATTTTGGAGGATCTCCCGGACTGGGGATGTCGAAGAATTCAATCGAGCATTCGACATTGGCTGTTTGATTTGCTGATACCATATGAATAACCTGAGATATTTGTGGCGGGGTGTGCTCTGTAACCAGCAGTCGCAATGCGTAGGAATGAGTGAGAGAATCGATTGGAAGCCGAGAAGGATCTGATCAAAGGCTCAGATGGGGATGTAGTGTGTTAATTAAATAGAGTCATACCTTGCGATACAATGAGGCCTATATATACGGCTTACGCAGCTTATGAAACCCGTAGCTTGAAGGTAGATTGCGTGTTACTAGTATGAGCAAGGCCCGCAAAGAGCAAAAGAGGTTGCGACTGATTGCGATAAAATGAGGGTGGCAGTATTTATCGTTTATGCACTCATCTACGACTCCTATCGATTGCCACCCGTTGACTCATGGGACCCCTGGAAGCTCCTGCGTATTGTAAGAAAAGATTCCACAGAAACAAACAAGAAACAAACCCCAAATCCATAATATCGGCCAGTGTTTGTGTCATAAGACATAGAGTTACTGGCACATAATAATACCAGCCCGGCTGTAGGTGAGGCCCCTCAGGCGCTTGTTATTCTTAGTTCGAGGTCTGAGTCTTCTGTTCAAGGTCGAGGCATTATGCATCATAGTATGTAACCTTCTCTAGTAGAAGAGAATCCCGCTTTGACCTTAGGATATCTACGATAATGGACGCGGCGACTATCCTTGGGCTGTCTCAATTTTGCTGGGAAAATTTGTTTAGGCATAAAATTATTTAGGATCTTCCGGGGGCCTGGCTCTTGTGGGTCCAAGTGGGTCCAAATTTAGTATAAGGAATATTCCCACGGTAAAGACTTTAGAACGAGGCCAACCAAGAAACAACGTTCCGAATTTCTTCTCTCCCATTCGCCTGCAGCTCGTTTCAGCTCTCATGTCGAACATAACTGCTCTAGACGAGCGGAATACAATGCAACTGGACAAGACAGCCATGGCGGAGTATCGGCTGTACAGTGACGAGCTATTTTGGCGGGACCGGTACAATTTATTTAAGGATCGTGGGTATCTCCTTCGTCCAAGATACCATCCCGAATGGGTTGCTTCGTGGAAAGGAACAAATAAAAACTGGCTTGAGTGTGAAGATGGATTGGCTGGAGAAGTAAAGTGGAATACCCTAACTATCTTTCTGGCTTTAACCTTTATTATAGTTCGTTTCGGTAGTGATGTTTGCGACGCGCCTCGCAGACGGAGCACAGGTTATTTTGAAGAAACTCAACTCTGGGTCTTCGGCAAATGAAATTGCAATCGGAAAGCTTTTTTCAAGTGAACCCTACCGATCCAATCCGTCTAATTATTGTTTGCCTTTACTCGATGTATTCAGTCTCCCGGATGAGAAAAACATTATATTCCTTGTTATCCCTTTCCTTTCTCACTGGGAGAATCCCAAATTCGTAACGATTGGTGAAGCAGTCGCATTTTTTCAACAGATATTCGAGGTGATCCGCCACTCATCTTGTATTGCGACATTAGTCTGATGATTCAGTAGGGCCTTAATTTTATGCACAGTCTCAATGTGGCACACAAGTAAGTTTCGGCTTATGAACGACGTAATTAATGGTAACTGATTGGTCTATATTAGTGACGTCAAGTTCGACAATATAATGATGGATTCTGCACCACTCTACAACGAACCCATTCATGTCGTTGATTACTACATGAATCAAGAGTACACACGCCTGGTAAAACGCCAAACTCGAACATTATGCCCGGTTAGATACTACTATATCGATTTTGGCAGCGCAGTTCAGTATAACCCTGAGGATGGACCACCTCGCATTCAAGTTGGACATGGGGGGGACAGAACTGTTCCTGAATTCAAAAACCAGACCCACTGCGACCCTTTCGCTGTTGATGTATATCGTCTAGGGAATATCATCCGTGAATGTTTTACTGATGTTAGTTTATTTTTTCCCTTCGGTTGACTCGCTCATACGCCATGATATAGGGAGACGACGACGGAGATGGCCAAAAGTATGGTTTCGACTTCATGAGACCCTTGCTGCAAGACATGTGCCAGGATGATCCCCAAAAGCGCCCCAAAATGCCAGAGGTGGTTTCTCGCTTTACAAAATTTGTAAAAGGTTTGAGTGGGTTAAAACTTCGCTCCCGGGTTGTGTCGAAGGAGCAGACGCTCCTTCGACGCATTGTACTTTTCCCGGTACACTGGACCCGACAGTTGACCCGATTTGTGCGCCATGTTCCGGCAATCCCAGCGAGCTAGAATTAATTGGCCTCGTGAACACTCCATACCTATTTTCTCTAATATATGTAATGGTATAATATGGAACCATATTTCATGCGTGGTAGTAATCAACATCTCCATGCTGGCAGGCCAATGTCGACCTTTAGTACTTACCGCTGAAGCTTCAAGCTTTACTTAAGTTTGGTTGTAAAACTAGATACGAGTGACCACTTCCAGATTCGGATTGTGGGTTCATGATTAAATCTTATTTTCTCATCGTTTATCTCCACCAGGCTTCTTTTTATCTACACCATTCTTCAGGTAAAGTCTTACTCTATTGGAGTCTATTCCCATGCCGTCCGATTCGCGGATTAGGTGCACATTGATTGGCGATGGACTGCTACCCAACACGCCAAGATGTTAAATTTGAGTGGAATCAATATATACATAGTCCATGCGATCATATTTCGGGCAGAAACCTGGTGTCCAACCTTTTATCTGTGATTTCTCCTGTCCGTAATGTAGTCGAGCTTCAACATGCCGTGTCATTGAATTGAATATGAGAGCAGTTTCGGGTGGCCGAAAAGTCAATAAGGTAGGTGACGCCATTTTACCATTTTCGGAAACCAGGGATCGAGTTCAGATATCCATATCCCAAAGGTTGCGTGTATGAGTGTTTCCTAGCATTTGTGTATATCTAGAGGGCGTCCACAAGGTGCGAGTTGAAAAACACTGTCGACGTAGTACCTGAGTAAGACCCATAGCACTGAGGATAACAATCCCTCTTTACGACTAATTCGGCTGCTATAGGTTGGCTTTGAATATTCGTGACTCGAAAATTACACAAGGAGGGCACGTTGCAAAGAATATGTCCGAGTTTTCCAGGATAGGTTTCATTGGGGGTGACTCGGAGGTAGGCTTGGCAATGATTAGGGGGACACCTATTTGACCGTAAGTATAAGTCATGTCTAAACTGAGGGATATCAGTACTGCGGTATACATTGTTCATACACAATGAGAAAGCTGGTCATTACTAAGTATTTAAAGGCCTCGTACCCCTTCGGGGAGGAGGGGACTTGTCACGTAATTTTGCGCTCAAGATGCAAATGGACGCCTTTTGGGAATGTATGCGCATAGTCATGAGTTTTATACAGAGGCCAAGCAAGGCTTGAACAAGATAGTTAGAAAGCCAAAATATTCGGAGGTGAGTCATGGCCGGAGTCAAAGCATCCCTGCATAGGTTGATAATCCATGGAGTAGAATGAACATCTTTATTGAAGCCAAACCAAAGTCGTGCCTTTGATTTTCCTGCGCCTCAGCGCTGGTCTCATAAACGCAGTATTCCATATCCAATTCAAGTTCATGGACTGTAGATTCTCCGAAGAGTTGGCCGCTGTCAATATGTCTTGGATGGAATTGCAGGTTGGCGGTGTTCGTGGTGACTGTTGTCGTGATAAAATCGAATGACAATTTACGTGTGCAGGGTCCGTTGGAGTGTGAACACGTGAGGGGGCACCGCCTAAATAAACGCGGTCAAGGTAAAGACGCTCTTACCCTTGAGTCACTGCCACTATCGACTCTTTCTCTTTACGACCATCATGGCTACTCCAGTCCCCTCTAGTGTTTTTTCTCCTATGCCTTCCCGCCTTGCTGATCTCGACGAGACATGGACTTATCTAACACAAGGAGTCGACCATATTATGACCAGGCTCGAAACTGGCCTGTCCTTCGTTGACTATACAAGTCTTTACTCGACTGTATATAACTATTGCACATCAACGAAGATGCATGGAAATCTGGAGGGAAATCGAAGTGCGTAAATTTTCCACACAGACTGGTTTGATGGTGAACTCTTCTATGTCCCAGCGGGTGCTAATCTTGTGGGCTCCGACCTCTACAAAAAGTTGTCCGGGTATTTCGTTACTCATTTTGTGCGGATGGTGGAGGTGCGTCACCCAATATTACGCGTCAACCCATTTGATTTTACTCCATCACAGGAATCGAGAACATTGGAGGATGTTGATCTCTTACGATATTATGCAACTGAGTGGAATCGTTATACGACAGGGGCAAATTACCTCAATCGATTGTTTATCTACCTTAACCGGTATTGGGTTAAACGAGAAAGAGATGAGGGAAAGAAGACGGTGTATCAGGTGTACACGGTAAGTAAATGACCTTATTGTTTTATCAAAACTTCGCCTCAGCTAGGGATACATATATCAGCTTGCTCTTGCACAATGGAAAGACTTCTTTTTCCTTCGTATACAACAGGATAACGCAAAGTTGGCCAATGCCGTCTTACGTCTTATCACGCAACAGCGTAACGGCGAGGTGATTGATCAGGGCCTTGTGAAAAAGACTGTCGATTCGTTCGTTTCACTTGGCTTGGACAATGTTGATCTCAACAAGGAGTGTCTCGATATATACAAAGAGCATTTTGAATCTCCCTTCATCGAAGCTACGGAACATTACTATAAAAAGGAGTCAGAAACGTTCCTGGCAGGAAACAGCGTCTCCGATTACCTAAAAAAGGCGGAGGATCGGCTTAGAGAAGAAGAAGATCGTGTCGAGAGATATCTGCACACGAAAACACGCAAAGAGCTTATCAGCAAATGCGAGCATGTCCTGATTCGCGAACACTCAGAATTGATGTGGGAGAACTTCCAAAATTTACTTGACTTTGATCAGGACGAGGACCTGCAGCGGATGTACGCTTTGCTTTCGCGTATTCCAGAAGGCCTCGAACCGCTTCGAAAGAAGTTTGAGGGACACGTCAAGCAGGCCGGGCTTTCAGCCATCTCGAAACTCGTCGGCGAGGGTGGTGTCAATATGGATACCCTTGACCCCAAGTCATATGTTGATGCCCTCTTGGAGGTCCATCGCAAAAACTCGGAAACGGTCACAAGAAGTTTCAAGGGTGAGGCCGGATTTGCAGCGAGTCTTGACAAGGCTTGTCGAGAATTCGTTAATCGCAACGCTGCCACCGGAACTTCGTCCACGAAATCACCTGAACTAATCGCTAGACATGCGGATATGTTGCTACGAAAGAGTAACAAGATGGCTGAGGAAGAAGACCTCGAGGGTGCCCTGAACCGTGTTGTAAGTCTCCATAAATCTTATGCCAACAAAGAGGACTAATGCACATGATAGATGATCCTTTTCAAATATCTCGAAGACAAAGATGTTTTCCAGACCTTCTACACGACGAAGTTGTCCAAACGATTGATACATGGTGTCTCAGCCTCAGATGAGAGTGAAGCAAGCATGATTTCGAAACTCAAGGAAGCTTGTGGTTTCGAGTACACAAACAAGCTACAGCGTATGTTCACAGGTACGTTGCAGCCTCGCCCTTCGATAGATCGTCAATCTCACTGGTTCTATAGATATGAGTCTCAGCAAAGACCTTACGGATTCATTCAAGGACCGTATGGCCCAGAACCACGACGATATGGATATCACATTCAGCATCATGGTTCTCGGAACAAACTTTTGGCCCCTCAACCCCCCAGGTCACGAATTCGTGATCCCCGCTGAGATTCTGCCCACCTACGACAGATTCCAGAAATACTACCAGACAAAGCATTCTGGTCGTAAACTGACATGGCTGTGGAACTATTCCAAGAACGAACTCCGCACCAACTATCTCAATCAAAAATATATTTTGATGACGAGTTCGTATCAGATGGCTGTCCTCTTGCAGTACAACAGAAATGATACCCTATCCCTCGAGGAGCTGTTCAATGCGACGTCCATCACCAAAGAACTGCTAACACAGGTGTTGGCATTACTCGTCAAGGCGAAAATCCTTATCAACGAAGAGTCAGATCAGTACGATCTCAACCCTAGTAGGTTTCTTGATTTCGCTGAATTTTAGAAGCTGATAAAGGTGATTTAGACTTCAAATCGAAGAAGATCCGAGTCAACTTGAATTTGCCCATCAAAGCCGAGGTCAAGGCCGAATCGTCTGACGTTCTCAAAGCTGTCGACGAAGACCGTAAATACGTCATTCAAGCTACCATTGTTCGGTGAGAAAAGATGTGGCATCTCCAAAATCATAAAGCGAAGTGCTTACCGACTGTTATAGCATCATGAAAGCGCGAAAAACTATGAAGAATCAAGGGCTGATTCAAGAAGTTATCTCGCAAATCTCGCAAAGGTTTTCTCCTAAGATTCCTGATATTAAGAAGGTCAGTGACTGCATGCCCTAATCCGTCCACAGCCAACTAAAAGAATTCTATATAGGCAATCGAGACTCTTCTGGAGAAGGAGTACATCGAACGAGTCGACGGCTCCAAAGACACATTCGCCTATGTCGCTTAAAGTTTCTCGTGCTTTCCCTACATTGTTGCATTACACTCTCCCCCATGACATTGCTTCGGACCCCTCACACATCTACAATATTGCACTGTATACCCTAGATCTCACTTTGGGTTATTAATCCCTTTGAATGTAACAAATGCTTAACATGTTTCAATATCCAGATACTTGTGTCTTCGAGATGTTCTTAAACCAGGAATCACAGAGGTAGAGGTAGCTGTGCACTGCCAGTTTTTGACAGGTTTCAATACTTGATCCTAGTTTTGTCTTGGGGTTGTTTCGCGTTTGGCATTCCATTTAAGGGGAAATTGGTGCAAACACAGCCACCAGCTTTGTTGGTTGGTTTTGAGTTTCCACCAACGAATTAAATTGTATTCAATCGTATTTCCCTCAATTTTCCGGCTCCGTCCTTTATGAGTGCACTGGATATATCATTGACAACGCTTTGAAACGGGACTGAATATCTGCGCCCAACCCTCGAACAAGCAAACGAATGCACAAATCTTGATTGGGAGTGGAATTTCTGTTCGTTGTACAGAAGAAAAGCCTGCGAAGTCTGGAGCCAGAGGAGTCTGCGAGACTGTCATGGAAGTACGTCCCTGAACACCTTGCTGATCTTCTATACACAGGCTCAGTTAGAGGAGAGTGCCTCGCGTTCTAAAGTGGTTTGTCGTTGTCTTCTCAAAATCCACCCGTATGTAGCTAACATCAGCCCCATACATGTGCACATCGAATACAAATATCATACATTCAAAGGCAACCCATAATGTTGGGGTGCTGTTCACAAACGTCGTCCAATACAGGCTTTTGATGTTGATGCTACTCCAAGTGTGGCCCAGAATATGATCTTATCTAGGATTTAGCATTCCAAATACTTTTTCAGTGTACAAATCAGAACCACCACATACTGGCATACCATATTACCCTGTACACCAGCTGCTGTGTAGATTGTGAAGGGACCACCTTTTGCACAGTACGTGGCCAGGTGCCTAATTTTACCACTATTTAGACTTAATTGAGTCCCAGGGTTTCCTCATCTATATATGACAGTGTGCCATTTCTGACTTGTGAAACTTTCGATTGTATGGAAAAGTGTTATCAATCAATTCCGCTGAAACGGTCACTATGTTTGGTGGCAGTGCCTAATGCATAGGCCTTACGTGGGAAAATCATTCGGCCCCACAGCCTTAAGCCTACTTCGCGACGGTACTATGCCCAGTACATTCCGTTGACTGGGATGGTAAACGAAACTCTCACACCTTCGTGGGACGAGTCTTCGGAGACTACCACGACGACATCTTTAGTCGACACACTCTCAACTACCGAACACTCTTATTCAACATCGCGTACAGTACCGGGTCCAGTAGCGCTCTCTGGAAAAGCTATTCTTGCACTTGGAAAGACTACACTACGAGTAGCTGAAAACCTTGTCATAAGAACAAGGCTTCAAGCACTCTCTTCCACTTTTCCTCACAGGGATAGGGATACCATTAAAGGAATTGATCAGATGTATAAAGACATTATGGAACTCTCAAGGTTCAATTTTTTTCAGGCTTATGCTTTCCAAACGTAACTCAGAATTACAGGCGTGATCTATACCCAAATGTGGCTCGGGTTCGTGCGTTGCACATCATCCTAGTACAAATTGGTAGCTGCGAAGTGGAGAAGCTTGTTCAATATCTGGGAAAATGGTCTTCCATTGAGATCAAAATATTTATAAGGAAAATCACAGAATTGTTTGATCCTCTCAGGTACATGTTCAAATTGTGTGACTGTGATTAAAGGTTGACTATTTTCTCAGGCTGGTCAAAGAAACGGGGCCTCCGTCAATATTAATGCAGGCTTACCGGGATTCCGTTAATAGTAGGGAAGACCATCACCTAAGGCCGCTTATATATATATTTTCAATGCCTGGCCTATACTAGCGATCGAGCCAGTGCAGTAATCCTTGAGTCCGGTGTCATAGAACTACTCGCCCGCCTGCATCTTTCGAATTACTCTGACCCCCTCGTTCCTGCTGGAGCCAAGCTACTGTCTTGGATAGGATCAAGCCTTCGGATATCATGCAAGAACCTCTTGATGACCTGCTCAGGTACACAAAAGGGACTAGATATAATCCTCAAAAATTAACTCTACCCATTATTACCAGCAGTGGACGCTTTACAATCTACTGATTCATTACTGAATCGACAGGTTCGTCGAGCAGAGGCTTGGAGATTATCAGAAGTCGAGGTGGTACTCTTGCGAGCACAGACAATTTTTAAAATGATGGTATTGGAAGATTGGAGAGATCAAATCAGACAAAATTCGCCCGAGGATATAGGTGCGGATATATTGGAATTTTGCGGGTAAGTTTCGGATTTTTTAAACACTTTCTTGTGCAGCCCTTTAACACCACCTCGATACAAATTTGATTTTTCGGACATTTGACCTTTAACTCTGTATATGATTTATGAGCTCAATGATTCATCCACCCCCCTAGACATGACACATACCCTGAGGACGTCGAAATTTATATTTTGGAAATGATTTTGGTGCTCATTGGTAGCCGGAGGTCTGGAATCCTCATTGACTGTGTATCGACTTGGCCCCTTGCTGGGATACGGTCCTTTATACCATGGCTAGCCAAGGTGCTTAACCCTCTTTGGTAGGTATTTTGCTGTTATAACCATTTTTAGCATATTGACTAGTTGATCACGCGTGGAGGGCAGGTTATCCCACCCAGGGACAACAGGTTATTTTCCACTTTCATTGGCGCTCGGATATCATATTTCATTTAGCACGAACCGCCCTTATGAATGCATTATTCTCTTCATGATAGATTTGTCCGATAATCTCGTCAGGCAGACAGCCTACCAGAATACGGAACAGCGATCGAACAATGCTGAAGAACTCTCATTCCATACAATGTGGCCACAGCTGCCATTTTCACCATTTTCAAATATTCTGTTTCAGCCACGAGCTGAACGTAGAGTATTTTGGAGATCTACGAAACCTGAAATTGTAGACCTGCGGTTGAGCGCGTTACTTGGGCTCGTCCGGATGACGCGTTCCCCTTCTATTCTCAATTCCTCGCTGATATTGTTAGCGACGCGTTGGAATTTTTCGGGTACTATTTGTTAGCCCTTCTGTTTATGTGACCCCAATTCCTAATTTTTCGATTCCTAGGAATGACCAATACGGCGAACTAGTCAAAACCCGGGCACTAGACATCATCTTGGTGCTCATCGGGAGTCGAAGAACACAAGGACTTGCCGATGGTCTAACAACTATATATCATACTAAATTAGGACCATTCATTTCGGAAATAGCAGGAATATTTAATCCTGCCAGGTAAATAACAGCAAAACATACCCACTAAAATCACACCCAAGATGATCACATAGATCATATGCAATGAAACAGACTGACGCATTACCTATTTCTGTTCAAATATACCAAAACTCCCTTTCCGCCTTGGAAACCCACTCTCTTCAACCCCTTGTTGTATTTTTCGAGCAATTATCTGCCGCAGGACCCATTTCCCTTCAAAGCGCCGCTATCGAGTTTTTACCCTCTCTCTCTACCTTTCGGATTTTTTCGATCCTCTCTCCCCTGCAAAATTTTCCGAGAAGGATGCGAGCCTTCTGAGTACCCGCGCGCCGTATGAATTTCGACTGCCCAGCCATATCAATTCAATAGTAGATTCGCTGGAGAGTGGTCCCCCTAACGCGATGTGGCAACTTCAACTACCCTAAGTCCCTAGTTCGGAATTTACAATCAGACTGGCCGAACGCTTGAGAACATGGGGATCAGTGGACAAAGAAGCTGTTCTCTTCCGGATAAATTTGATACTCTCAACGGGCTCAGCAAATTGGAAGGAGGTTATGAACTATCAACACTCCTTTGTCCCCATTCTCGCTATCGCACATTTGATAGAATTCTTGGGGTGAGTAATCTCCCACACCTTATCCCATACTGTGCTTTTCTAAGTTTAAACAATATATACAGGTCCCCTTCCATGGCACCCGGGATAAGATTTTCTGCACTCAGTTGCTTTTGCAAGCTCCTTTCAAATGGTTTATTTTTTGGAAGCTCAATACAAGCTATCTTTTGTGACCTGGTTTTGAAGGATCCAGGACGTTACATGACTTTGATAACACACGTCTTTAAACGGCTATCATATTGGCAAGAGTCCGTAGCCCGTGCGACTACAATATTCGTATTACGACTAACCTACTTTCCTAGAATGCTTGATACCGCTAATAGAGTTCTACAATGGAAAGAATTTGAATTACATGGAGAAACATCCCATACTTTCAGCATGAGGGAGATTTTACAAGTCATCGATTTTTTTGTTGACACTGCAAGAAATAGCCCAGAATTTCTCAATATAATCCTTGGAGCCAATATCCTCGGCCTCCTACCTCCATTCCTTGAACAAGAACTTCGTAGTGACATACTGCAAGTCATGACCCATGATAACGAATTGCTTGGGACCTATGAGACCGACTCCGTGGTTCTGGCTTTACTCGGAACAACAAATCTCACGGAGCTTCCGCCTAGTACTAGAGAGGACGCTGACTTGAGTTCGATTCGACGGGCTGTCATATCCCATGTATTCGAGGTTCTTCCATAACCAAGGGAGTATTGTAGTGGATTTCATAAACCCTCTCAGATCAAGTTATGTCCTTCGCGAACTAGGCTTTAGGAAACTGGTGATGTTTATGGTTAAATTCGCTCCACACGTTCGTGAAATATTCCGAGTATGGAGGGATACATCAAGGGGCAGAATGTACATACGACGTATCGTAGGATGTGTATCGATTTTTATTTAGATCTGCCTTATATTTCCGTTTATAAATGTAAAACTATGTCTTCTCGATCCATCGATGCTCAGTAACCGGCCCAAAATACCTTGTGAAGAACTCTGCATATATGTAGTAGCATCAGCCATAGTATACACTAAAGTACTTTCCAATTTTGTCTATGCTGTGCACAGATTATTGTATACATGCACCGCACTCAAAAACTGACTAACCCGCTGGGATCATCATCCCTCTACTCAATGGTATTAGGATATCTATCAAATCTCCATATAATAGACGCTGACTGCTATGGGGTTGCTGAGAATTAGCTGCTAGAGGTGATGACGGGCCTATCTGAAACGCGGTACTGATAAAACTGGTGGCAATGAATACATTGGCATGAACTTCATATGGCCACTCCGGGCTCCAACTCGCCCAAAATCATAGTGCCGTCTTTACTACCCGTCAAGACTAATTATGGACCACATAAGTATGGGAGTATTAGGAATTTGAAGCAAAGGATACGCACGAATGGGTTCTTTTGGATGGAAATCCACAGCGGTTACCGTTCCTTTGTGACCGGGGAGCTATTAAATAACTCGGTAAATCAGGATTTCTTAACTATATCTCCAGACACACCTTATATAAGATTTTACCGCTGTCAACTTCCCACACACAGACCATCCTGTCAGCCCCGCCGACGGCAACGCGCTGTCCACCGTCGTCCTTGCTCCACGCACCCTTGAGCAGGGTGTTTTCAAACCCAGCAGGAGCACCTTGTAGAACTCGGTGCACTCGGGTTGGCGAAGGAGAGAATGGGCGGACATCATGGATCAGGGTGTGGGATGAAAAAGATGGAGAAAGAAGGTAGGAGCCGTTGGGTGATAACGAGAGTGACGTTGGTGTATCAACATGGCCTGTCAGCGAATAAACTTGTTCATTCTTACGTAAATCATAAACCTGCGTTGTACATGTTAGATACCCAGAACCACTGGGAGATGTGTAAGAGAAAGACGAACATGAATCTCGTTATCCAACGCGCCAATATACACGTTTGCACCATCCACACTCCAACACACCGAAGTAACAGGGCACCCTATCTCAAAAGTTGCGACAGCATGTTTCCTAGCGTCTTCACCTCCTTCCCAAATCCTGACTGTCCCGTCGTCTGAGCCTGTTGCAACAAGCTCAACCCCAGCACCACCGGCCATTGTTCGGTCGACTGTGTTGATTATCTCCCTGTGAGCCTTGATTTTTCGGACCCTTTGACCCGTTGTCACGTCGACTGTACATAGCAGATGGTCCGCTGAGACAGTGTAGATTGTGGGAGAGCATAGAGACCATTGAAGGTCGAGGATTGGTGCTTTTGTGAGACTGGAGATTAAGCCATAGTTCGTATTCGGTGGGTATGTTTTCCACAGTGCTGTTTAAGTAATTCATTTCAAGCTGAACACGATGAGATGGAAAAATCGACATACAAACACTTCGATCAGCTGAACATGCGGCTACATTTTGGCCTGTAGGGTCAAATCTACAGCTTAGAATTTCGCCCTAATTATAACATTATTAGAAATGACATACAGACAACAAAATGTGTCTCTCAACATACTGAATGGGCTCCAGCCAAGCTTACGATGGGCGCTTCAAGGCTACTTGTTCGTTGAACGGTTCGAATTAGCCCTTTGCTTCGTTCGTCATTCGATGATGAGATTGCAATTTGATTTGAAGGGGGCGGCGTAGCCTTTGCCCTTTTAATGAGAGTACCCTCAACCGGTGGGGAAGTTCCTCGTTTCGACATTTTGCTCACCGTCGTCGTGAATGGAATTTCGGCACTGCATCGCTAATGGTGGAAGCCTTTGCCAAATAATGGCAAATCAATATTTTGCTTTCTGACCCCGCGGCTTGGCACCCCCCCAGCCTCAATTTTGTTGTTCTTGCGAACCAATTCTACTCATCCAGATCACACCTTGTCACAGAGGCCAAAAAAATACTTGACGCTGTGAATCAGCTCTGTGTTTCTCAAATGAATCGTGAATGAAATTAAGTCGTTATGGACTAGGAGCTTAGCGGTTCGTACACGTCTCCAAATGAATTCCAACAGTGAGGGCCTGGTACGCATTAATCTGAAATTTGGGGGATCAGGCTGGACTCTCACTCTCAGATTCAATCTACTAATTCATCGGATCAAGGAACTTGCTCGTTTTCAGAAATGGAGGTGCATAGCAACGAAAGACACGAACTCCCTGACGGAAATTATATATAGAACCTATTATCTCCAAAAGTGAAACGTTCAGGGAAGGAGCGAACTATCAAAGATACTGTGGTGCGAAAAAACCGAGAAATGAATTCTCTTTCCGCGGGTTTTTCGCTACGACCTTTGGGAATGAGTCTCCAGGCGCATTATTGTTCGAAGAAAATGAAAATGAATATCGATCAGCGCCGCTCTCATTATCAGACTGTGGCACCCCTAGGAACATGAGCTGCGGATTCTGGTCCGGGGTGGTAGACCCTCCTTGAGGGGGTGCTGCGAGGAAGCGGAAGAACTGCCGAAGTTGGGAAGTGTTATCGCGGACTGAACAGGGTTGGGCCGAGAACGACGTTGTCACAAAATCTGCATGCGGAGAGCTTATGAAGATATTTCTGGCATAAGGGAGAGAATCGACATACCACCCAGATGAGTACCGGTTACGCATAATCCACTCACTTTGTCCTTCAGCTGGCCGTATAAGAACGTTGTTCCAAACTCGGACGGTCTCTGCGTGTACCCCATAAAAGTGGAGTTACACATATGAAACTCGAAATCAGCGTTATTAGGCGCAAAGATTTTGAGGAGCTGTGATTCAACACCGTTAACTGTATACTGGGGTCCGACGAAGGAGGCGCCAGTTGCTGATATGTTTGGGTTGTCAGGCATGCGCAGCTGAAGGACTCCTGTGACCTTCAAGGAGCATGCTATCTGAGCACGGGGAGAAAGTGTGGCTGGACCTCCCAGGACAGGTACAGCAAGCAATGTGAAAGCGAGAGCGGCACCAGTCAACAACATAGTGAAAAATCCCAAACAAAACGGGGTGGTTGTTGGAAGGATTTACTGTCCAGTGCTTTTCTTGACATCTTTATACACTGATGGCAACGGGATTATATAGAGGGTATTCGCAGGGTCTAGATGAGTAACACCGGGTACCAGGGTTAAGCATCATCTATTTCAAGCATGAAACCTAATGTTCTTTTTTCGGGGATGAGTCACCGTAGTATAGAAAGTTGAAAATGTTAAAGGTATAGGACTCATTTGCGCAGAGTTCGGGTTTGTCCCAACGCAGTAGAGATGTTTCCCATTCCATAGTACCCAGCTGGCACCAAAACTCAATTTAGATGCCCCGGTGAAGGAGCTGTATTGTCGAAGTCAGAACATGGATGATGTGATTCGGGAAACAATCAATACATACCCCAAAAATTCCATTAAATCAACAATGGCATTAATTAGAATGGGAGACTCTCGGTTATTCAAAGCCGCGCGAACAATTGATAGAACCATTGAAAAATGAGGCACATTCGTAAGAGAACGGTTTCAGCGTTTATTGATCTCGTGTTTTTACATGTTCTGGAGTAAGAAACAGGTGGTGGGATCTTGTTTAACCCTGTTTCTTTGAACAGCTTATGTGAATCATCAAGATTGGACTTGCGTCAACTAGTCCGGATATTTACCGGAGAGGATGGCACGATTCGATAACTTCTGCTATAAACATGTCGAGTTCAATAGAAGGCCACTGGTTTGCAATATATTGAACAAGCTTCTCCACTTCCCGACTGCCAATTTGTACCAAAATGATTTGCAAGGTGCGGACCTGGAACACATCTAGATATAGGCTATACCCGAAAAAGCAGTTAAAGTTTAGGGAGGTGGAAGGCTAAAAAAAAGCAAACCTCGAGAGTTCGAGGACGTCCTTGTAAATCTGTTCCATTTCTTTCATATGACCTTCGTTTCTGTGAGGAAATTTGGACGAAAGGGCTTGGAGCCTCACTCTCACAGGCATTCAGTTACACGTAATGTAGCTTTTCCCGTTGTAGGGACGGCCTTTCCGGAAAGTGTCCCAAGACCTGAGACAGTATATGACAAAGACTGACCATCTGTAGATGCATGTATATTGATAGATGATGTCGAAGTAAAATCTAGTCGTGTTATCTATTTGAGATAGTTTGTCCAACTGAGATTATGTTCAGCTGAAGAGGGTAGTCCATTTAATAAGCCTGTAGCTATGAAATGGGTCGTATAATACCGATAGTTTTTCCATGATGCGAGGCGATCATCACTTGAACACCTGAATGGAGTGATAGCGGTATACACAAGTCCAAAGGGTTGAATATTAATGATTTTTGTCGACATCGCCTCACTATCCAAAGTAAGGATGGACCTAGAATGCCAGTTGCGGCTCATGTGGAATAAGTTTCAAAATTTGACGTATGCTGTAGAGGTGGTGGATCGTGTTATCTGATCACATACAGTGATGCAAAGAAGAAAACGTGAAAATAGCTTCATCCTCGCACTGTCATGTTGAGGCCATAAATACGTGGTAGTCCCAAGCAGTCCTGTGCCGAAGGGGCTGAACTCATTAATATTTAAATTTAAGGCCGCCAATATTAGAATTCACATTCTACATTATGTTTGGTGGAGCAAACCTAGGCATCAAAATTCTGCGGCCCATGGTACTAGGAAAAGTATCAAAGCTTTACAGGTTGGCTTTGGGGTAAGAAGGTTGCATTTTGATATGCACACCAGACGATACCAGGCGGTGGTGTGTCACATTCCATATCTGGGTAACCGTCGTTGAATGTGAATATGAAAAACAAGCAGAGAATGAAATGCTCACCTCAGTTCTTGCAGAATGGGCTCGCGCCCCAAGTGTCATGGTTGTGTTCACTAAACGTATTCGATCGCCCCTATGTAAGGGTGAGTGAGGTGAGGAATGAATTCCTGTTGCAGTGCCGTACTCACAAGGCGGCTGGGGAATGATAAACAACGTTCAAAGACTGGGATACGCTAGAATAGGTATCTCCTGTGTTTGCCATGCTTAATGCCGTTAATGCCAACGATGAACAGCTGGAAAATGGGATTAGATCAAGCTGTACCTGGTTAGTGATTGGAAAGGGGATAATTACACGTCAATTAAGAATGCAGAGCACCCTCCGTGGATATTCCCTAAACCATTGACCATATCTGATCGTGAATTGAGTATTTCCGGAACTTCACGAAGATAAAGGGAGCGTACCTTCATCTACCACAAGCTCACAAACCAGTCTTCCTTCAAGCTTCTTAGGCTCTTCTGCCTTACGGTGAACCGAAATCTCGGTTACAACCAGACGCTCAACGATCGACTGTCCAAAAATCAGGCCATGTGGACCTGGAGGGAGATTTGTGAAGTATGCGCAAGGCTTTCCGAGAAGGCGCTTGATATCGTCGGAAGCGTTGCCAGCGATTTGGGTAATATCCTCATCTTCCGTCATGGTAACACAGTCTGCGAGACAAGCTGAAATTGTTCAGAGACATGGATATAATCAAGTTTGAATTACTTGGCACGGCGATGAGAATGCCGGTGGTCACCAAAAATCAACCAACGAATTCAGTGGCTGTGTTTCATGTTGTACCCCTTCAATTTTCTGCGCATATACCCGGGCCGGCCATCGTTTCTCTCTTCGACTTGTGTCGCGTCCTCGTCAGGAGTTATTTCCAAACCAGGACCTGTCGTGGCCGGTATGTAGGGTTGTGAGGACATAAAAATATAAATAGGGAGTAACGATCATTCTACCATTGACATGCTTCATTATTCGAGCTCCGTATGGTGTCACGGTAATTCCCCCGCCTGACTCCCTTGAACTGGTAGAAATCTCTACCCACAGCATGGGCCACGATGTGGCCTCAACGATAGACTTCCGGAATTCGAGGCGACCTCTATGGCTAAACAATACTTCTACTTTGTCCTTTAGTACTTTTACATCGTCGAATGGCAGTACCAATACCACATCAACCACTTCCACGGTACCTGGTCCCGGGGCAATGTCAGGAAAGGCCATTCTAGCGCTTGGAAAAGCTACCCTCCGTGGAGCTGAATATATAATCATTCGTAGCAGACTTCAGGTCATCGCCTCGAAGCTGCCTTGTGAAGACACAGCCTATGTTGCAGGAATAGAGGAAATCTACGATGATGTCCTAGAATTATCAAGGTTTGTCGTATGGAGTTCTGCCTACACATTCAATTTAACTCACCGCACTAGGCGTGGTCTGTACTCCGATACAATTAGGACCAAGGCTATGGCCATTATCCTATCGCAGATAAGGACTCGCCACACCCAACGTCTGATCAAGTGTTTGATCAAATGGCCTTCTGTGGAATTGCAAATATTTTTATCTTACTTAACTGCTACACTCGACCCATTCCGGTGTGTTCTTCATGGAATCTTGTCAGCTCGTGGCCAATTGATATACAGGTTGGTGCCTTTCGGAAGATCGAGTCCAGCACGAGTATACCGAGAGGCTATTGCTGATAGAGAATGTCATTCCATGTCAGCCTTGATCGATTTCCTTCTTGAGTTGACGCAGGAAACCGGGGCAGACAGGGCTGCAATCCTCAAGAGTGGTATCATGGACCTTCTCCTCCATATGTACGTTTCCGACTTCTATGATCCATTGGTTGAAAACGAACATGGAGACTTTTATCGAAAGTCGACCATTTTTTCTCGATGCAATATCTTTCTCCGAGAGATTTCAGCAATAGAACGAGAATTAAACATTATCCGTGGGCACCCACTGTATTTGTTGTGGCCAGCGCAGCCAGATTTACCTTTTCAAACCCCCCTTCACGATCGCATGGCCCAACGTGCAAGGGCATGGAACCTGGTTATGCCCGAAGTCGCGCTCTGGCGAATCCAGTCTGTACTTGACATGATGTTAGCCGGAACAGCCTCATCCAGCGAAGATGATCTCCTCGAACTGGCTACAGACATTTTGGAGTTGTCAGGGTAGGTCAACCATATACTATACCTGACGTCTGTCGTTTAACCCACGAGGCCACAGGTCCGAAAATATAGGGCTCAATATTTCAATCCGGGCACTAAGGGCTTTGTCCGCTCTTCTTTTCTACGGAAAAATATCTGGAAAAGATGCTATCCGTCAATATTTGGCTTCAAGTTATTACAATTACCCTGTTGAAGCTATGGCTCGGATTATAATCAGGTTATCACGCCTCATGTGTGTATCCAAATGCCTTCTACATACCCAAGTTCTAAAGGTAGTTGCATGATCCAGAACATTTGACACCCCAGAATGGGAAATCTTCCACTTACCGTGGGACGAAAACACACTTTATTTGAAGAACTCAGAGAACGAAAGACACTTTGAACAACAACAAATTTTGCACATTACTAACGCCTTGATCGGCGCTGCCAAATTCGATCGCAGGTGTTTTGAGATCATGACCAAGGCAAATATCGTCGGGCTCTTGCGCCCGTACCTCGAACTCGAGCTTCGTGGGACTTCTCGGATGATGCAACATGGCCAGGAAGGTATCATTGTATACGACCCCTCTGACTTTAAGTTACTTGAATCAATTCGTGACAACGGTCCAAGATCACTTATTTCCCCCCCTCCTGACTCCCCGACTTTCACAGAAATACTGCGGAGGATTGTGGTGTGTCGGGGTTTCGACGTCTTCCTTAGCCGGAAGTATCAGGAAAATTCCCAGGACAGGTTGCCCGAACTTTGGCGTATCAATCAAAGTTCCGTCCCCACCCCATACATAACCAATTTTGATGAAATGGAGAAAAAATAAACAGCCTATCACCATCAATCGTGTCAGGACTGTTAGAAATAAACGACAATATGTACCATATCACGCTCCATCAATAGGATTTACTACGGATGTAAGATGTACAGTGCAAATACGAAACAGCAGGGAAAGAAAGAAAGCGTGATAAAAACATCAAAGCAGTGGGAAATGAACGACTTGAAGACGCAGAAGATAACATAACAAAATTGCTAGGTATGATAACTAGGCAAGACAAGAATCACTTCTTCAACGTACCAGTACCTCTGTGGGACTTTCTTTGATTTACTTTTCTTTTTCTTCTTCTTTTTCGCCTCTTCGGCAAAGTCCTGTTCTCTCGCCATCTGAACCCAAGTAGCGCCTATGCCCAAGCCCACGCTTAAGGCTTCGAGGACCTTTGGTTCAACCAGGATTGTAATGTCGTCCTTCGTTGGGTCATGTGGCTTCATCTTGTCGACACTGACCGCAGATGGGGTGGTGTCTTGTGCATTGGGATCAACAGCAACATCATCGTTGGTGCTGATTATAGGCCCTCTCGAGCTCTCAAGGATTCTCGGCTTCGACAAATGCGGCATCTCGTCGCCTGCCTTGTCCCATCCTAGCCACGGCTCCAAAACGACCTTCGCGAGCTGCCTCTCAAGTTCTATATCCACCGCATCTGCATCCTCCTCGTTAGAAACTGGCGACTTCTGCACGGTATTCGGATGCGGGGGTGGGGCCAACGACTTGACTCGTCGCACAGACCACTCTACTACGCCAGCTGTATGAGTCAAAGGCAAAGCTGTGGGCCCTAAGAACGCTGTGAGCGTTTGCACTTTGGATGGGCCCCAATTCGCGATAACCTCTGCCCACGGATCGGGTTCTTCTAATTTAGTTGCAAACGAGGATGGATCATCGTTCGAGGAACCCCAACCACCCCAACTATTGTCATTACTGGCAGTTACCTCGATGTCATCGACGTTGTCAAGAATAGACTCAAGTACGGCCTCCTTCATTATGGTATCCTCGTCTAGTTTAATCACCTCCACGTTCGCGGCTTTCAATTCTTCCTCGAACTTGTCGATCGCCGTTTTTGCAGATACCGTTGGATCAGGTTTGTCCGAGTCATCATCAAGCCTGGCTTTTTTAGACTTGGGTTCGTCCATATTCACACTTTCATCAGCTTCTGCATCCGGATCTTCAGGTTTGTTTGCAAGTGGCTTATAACCGTCTGCTTTTGTGCCCCAACATGTTTTGCAGGACTCATTGAAGTCGTCAGGAAGTGAAGTGGCAATTTGGGCCGTCAAGGGTAAGTCATTCTGGGCACGGTCGATGATTTCCAAACAACGACGAAAGTCTCGTTCATGAGCGGACTCTGGAAAGGTGCGGTTACGAATGAGGAACCGGACGAAAAAGCCTACGAGACGGGGCATATTGCTCAAGTTAGGTTTATGCCTTCGAAGGTTAATCAGGTCATGCCTTGCTGGTAATAAAAGATGAAAAAAATCCTGACCAGATTAAGCCTTGTTTTCTCATGTATGAAGAAAGGAAAACCTTGATGCAATCTTCTGGGTCGTTCAAGAAAGTAATCACTTTTTCTTCCTTGCGCGTACTCTCCTCATCCAAAAGGTCTTTAACCTCGGCATCGCTACCCACGGGGATAGGGTCCTCGCCATACATAGCATACGGAGGTCGAGCACGGGGCCGGGGAGTGAACTTTCTAGGTTCGCGCTCGAGGTTGGCATTGATTACATTTGCTGCTGACTCTTCCTGTTCGAGCTCTTCTTCGTCATCGCTATCAGAATCATTATCTTGCACGGGCTTATCTGTACGGTTCCAGATAGGTGTGTTGGAAAGAAGACCAACGAAAAGGCGGAACTATAAAATACAATAAGTTCGACCAGTCGTATGGAAACACATAGATTTAACCTGGTCCCACATCTGAGTGATGTTTGCTCCCCCCGGAGGCCAAGTTCGACCTTTTCGGAAATCCGCTGCTGCTTCATAAAGCCTATCGATTGGAGAAGTATGTCTGGAGGTGTGACAATATCAGCTCTACTTGTTTTAGAGTCTGTCGAGAGTGATGGGAAAACGGCCAAAACCCTTTTGATGAGATAAGATTACGATCTTAGCGCTCGTCCAAACACTCATGTTTGAATCCCCATAACAGCTTTCCCCACCAAGATCCGATATGAATGGATGAACTGTGAGCTCACGGATTATACGACCCAGGTCCACGAAGATCTTCCCCCTCCATCCACATCTCCCACCATTCTTTCCGAACACCCGTGACGGAACGCGCTTGCTGAGCTGCCTTTCTCTTGCTTTTTCGCTTCGTCTCGGTTTTACATTGATCTGTACCATGAGAGACGCGTAATTCAACTGTAGGAATTCCCAATCCATCACGTTCGACATCGTCGTTGTCCCCCGTGGCAAACAGTTGAATTCCACGTTCTTTAAAGTGCTTGAATGGGATCACCGTGACACCTTCTGGAGCAGTCGGGAACGGGGGAAATGTCAGCCTTTCATCGATTGAGACGCCTTCAGGAGGTATCTCAACGGGTTGATGAGTATTTTCAGTCGACATTGGGGGAAAAAACACGTCAAGGTTGTGGTTGGGGACTTCTCAGAAGCGCGTTCCCTACTCCTACTTCTTGTCACCAGTCGGCAGGCTTCGGCATTTCGGTTATCACCGCTCCACACCAAACTAGGAAATAGTTTCTGGCACTGGCATGATCGCCGGTGGAAGCGACTATTTACTATTCACTCGAATTTCAACCTATTCAAAATTCACCGACACATTTCCGGGTCCGACTCTCCTATAAACTCCTGAGTTATGCATGGGTGCAACTCGTTGCCTAGTAATACTCCACGTAATGGTCAAGTTAGAAAAAACGGCGTCCAAATTTTCTAAGCTGTATGTCCCATGTCCACAGCCAGGACCCGTTCAACTGGTGTCCCCGCCGATCAACATATCGATGTGACTGAACCGAGTCCAATTATAAATTCCCAATTTGGTCATCACCAACCATCACAGCTAACCCCAATTCGATTAGATTTTTTTTTAGTACTGTTTAAGAACTAGTTTAACTAGATCCTCAGCGTTTTGGGTATCTCAAGCATTAGGAATGGAAATATCAGCTCCTGTCGCGATCCACAACCTCTCAACAGTAAGAATGCTATCAACCGCTTCCAAAATCGAATTTTCGACAGGAGTAAAATCGCTTATTCCCATTCCGAGGACTTGCTGTATACGGTCGAAGTCGATGGGGGCGCTATTGAATGTGAAAGTCGGAGGGGTCGTTTTTATTAACCTATCCCTCAACTCCGGCCTCTTTTCTGCAATGAGGGCCACAATCGCGTTGAAATCGAGATCGTACGGAGAAGAGAATAGAATACGTTTTCGGTTCGCTGATGAGGTGGGAGGTGAGCGGAGAGCAAGAACATGGGCCTTGGCCATGTCGCGAACATCAGCGTAAAAGGGGACTGGGGGGAAAACACCAGTCGGGCTTAACAGGTGGTAGATTTGTATATCTGAAGAGAGCGCAGTATAGTTCGGCGTTGGAGGAATGCTAAAACTTGCTGCAAGGGGCCCATAAAGAAATGGTGGAGCCACTAGGTAACGTGTACGATATGAGCAACTTAATAAGTATAAGTCAACGGGGAACTCACAAGTCGTGATATCTAACTCGGGATGTTCGCCTCCAAATTTCCAGAGCTCGCGTTCCGCAAACGTCTTGGAAGCGCCATATGCACTCAAGGAGTCCCCTGATAGTGCCTCCTCCTTTGTGATAGGGTTCCAGTCTGTGAGGAGGGCGTTATTTCGGATCTGAAGAGACGCAGATGGTCGGAAGCCTACCTTGATCTGTGAAAGAGCCGCGCGGATTCATTATAGTGGCCATCGAACTAGTGAACACGAGTCGTTTGATGCCAGCTTTAAGAACTTGGCGGACTGTGTTCATGGTTCCCTCCACGGCCCCCTAAAATAAGAGTGTCAATTCGACTTCATGACATATTGTTCGTTCAGATCTCACCTTGAGGATCCCCTCCTGAGTACCGGCACCTGGGAGAGGCGAAGCTGAGTGAATGACCGCATCAACGCCTTTGAGTGCATCGGGAAACTGGTCTGTGGCAATATCATCGACTACGACTGCTTCAAACCGATCACCAAAACTTGCGTAACTATTCCTTAACCCTACGACTTTGGGTCCACGGGCAGTACTAATGACGGATTAATCGACTGATTTGGCGACGGAACAAAGAATAAAAGACATACGCCCGTACACGATATCCACTCTCCAAAAGTTGCGTTACGATGTGCGCCCCGAGAAAACCAGACGCTCCAGTGACCTGATCCGAACATTAGCATCATCGCAGAAATCTCGGTGATAGGTGATTCCTCACAAATACTAGTTCAGACATGATAGGAAAGACTTGTAAAGCAGGTAAATGATAACTATAGCTGCCTCTGAAGGGCTGTTTTATAGGTGCTTAGGACCCGTGGCCAGCGCAGGCCAACAAGGAGATGAATAAGAAGTTGACCAATCCACTTACTAACCCCCGCCCCTGTTCGGGCCTTATGAGTCTCCTGCTTTTCGTATGGACGAAGATGAAACGAGAGTATAGCCAACATCTCGGGGTCTTATCAATCCGGAGTGAGTAAGGTTTCGAAGCTTCTGGAATTTGAATAATCTTCAGCATTTATATAGCCAGGATTTCAGTTGGACGGAGGTTACGCCTGTAAGTGGCATTGCCGAGAGATCGTTCATTGGTAGTGGTACCTGGGATGTCGTTTGTGCTACATGGCTGGAAAAGGGCACAACGTTCCAGTATCGACACAAAAAATATATAGTTGATTTGTTGAGAAGTTTTACGCAAACAGGATTTGTCACTCTTGATTCTTCATATCAAGTAGGTATCACTGCTATTCTTGCACGCAATGGCGTTTTCCGCTCACTGATGGTATAGAATACATCGTGAACTGACCCGATGATAGGTGATTCAGAGCAATGTTAACCCCATGATGTATGAGGGTGCTCACCTGATCTACCAATAAATTTATCTTGAGGTAAATAGAAAAATTAGGACGCTTAAGGAATGGGAAGATCTGACAACAGCACGGGTAATACCCGGTCCGATTGAAAGAAATAGATGTAATTGCTTCCAAGTCATCATTGCATAAAGAAGCTCGTTTGAAGAAAAAGTGATGATGGTCCAATCGCTCGAATATAAATATATGATTTTGTATGAAATTTGGCTGTACAGCTAGGATATTGTCAGGAATTTCTCCTAGTTGCCTCCCCTAGAACATCATCAATCATCCAAAGTCAAAATATATGAAAGATGGAGAGATTGAAAAAAAATTCCCTCTAGCCGACTTGAACGACTGACCTCGTCATTATTAGAGGATACTAGTGACGCGCTCTACCAGCTGAGCTAAGAGGGACTTTTGAAAAATTGATCCGGATGCGTCAATATGAGATTCCTATAAGAATAACCGAAGACGCGTTCCACAAAGGATGGCTCCAGTGAAATCAACACGAGGAGCTTGAGGAGCGAGGTTTGAAATATGCATTAAATTGATAGACTGAATGAGCAAAAGCACTGAGCTTACTACATAGGCTATTCTTATTGCGAAACATTCAACGATTAAAAGGTAGGACTCCCGGAATCCTTGCTCTTTCCGGGGCCAAAAAATCGCCACGGTGTCGGGTATATACCAAGTATAATATTTATGGATGACATAGTATCGGGTGGGAGCCGGAATTGCAGCCTTGGTCCACGTTGTGGCATCGAGGTGTTTGGTGATTGGAGAAACACCTGTTTATCGTGCACATCGATAGATTTTGGAGTGATTAGGATAAATCAGAAGCAGAAGGAGCCAAAAACGCGTCGAAACGCGTTTCATGGTGGGGGCGGGAGCAAGGAAGGGGGCACGTGCGAACAATGTGACAAACGCGTGTTGGCGTGGGAATAGTGAAATAAGAGGCGACATTGGGCGGCGAAGCAACAAGTCAAGTCATTTCAACCGCATCCACTCCGTTTCAACTCTACAAATCGCAGAGATGGTCTTTGGACTTTTCTCGAGAAAACAACAACTAGCTCAACCACCGCCAACAGAACAGCCCACCGAACTCGAACCTGCCGCACAGCTGCGCACCCCTTCACCTTCCATCGACTCTGCCTCGATCGGTAAACAAAATTCACCATCTCATGGTCCACCTCTCACACCATCACCACCCCCGGACTCAAATTCAACGCCGGGAGAAACAGTGCCAGTTGATTTGCACTCTCTGATCCTCTCAATTCCACCCCAGACACTCCACACCTATGCAGTCAAACATCTCGCACCACCTAATCAGCCCGACCCAGAAACTCTCACACATCTTACCACTTTTTTCCGCGAGCTAGAACCACCACCGCGTCTCCATTGCCTGCGGTGTCATAAATCCTTCTTTGACGTAGAAAATACGGACAGAAGCTGCCTCGTGCCTCACGATGACGACAGTGCCGAGGTAGAGCGCGTAGGTGTAGCCTCGAAATCCAAGGGAGCGGGGTCCTACGAAACCCTATGGGGGTGCTGCGGTCGCACAGTCGAAGGAGACGGCGACATGGGTCCACCCGATGGATGGTGCTACGAGGGCAAACATACCGTACGTCGCCCATGTTTCACTTCATAACTCTTATCTGATCGTCCCTCCAGACCGACATCAAGCGTGCACGATTCCGTGCTGACTCGACTCTGCAAGACGATAAGCTCACTTCGTGTGAAAGACTCCGATGTCACGGCTCTGCCCCCCGCTCCACGCGTGCTCACCGGAAACGCGGGCGGCCTCTCGTCGACCAAGGTGAAGATGATGAAGAGGAATCGTCAACCTCTGCCTCGGCACCCTCGATCTCCACTTCCCCACGGTCCTCGAACGGCCGCCGCCCAACTAAGAAGATCCGGACACAGGTATTACCCACTAAAGAAGAGTCAGAAGAGTCCACAGAGGAGCACGAAGCAGATAAGATGAATGTCGACGGAGCACCTCCAGGGATACCACCCGCCGCTCCTTCCTCCACACCTAAACCCAAACGCAAGCCGCGTACGACAAAACCCAAAGCACAAGCGTCCTTCAGCACACCCAAAACTAGTAGTCCCTTGGTCCTCGCCCCTCCTTTCGTCTCCAACTCCCCCTCCCCCGAGCCTCTGCTCCAAACCCAAATCATCGTCGCCCATAAGCCGCCGAAGCCGCATCAGCACTTGAAGCAAAAGTCCAGTGTGGTTTCGTTGAAACCGAAATCGAGCATTGCCTCTCTGAAACCTAAATCTACTGCGACGTCGACGAAGCCGGAGTCGAGCGCACCGAAATCGACGGCGGAACCCCCGTCGCCGAGGAAGAGTCTGCGCCATGCATCCCCCGCGAAGGCAACGCCTCCGAAAGGGAAACCACAAACCCGGGCGAAGGGAAAGGAGCTGGTGGATGTTGTGGACTCGAGCATTGACGGGGAACGTGTCGTCGTACCTCGGAGATAGGTTCTATCTCAGTACTTGGCATATATCAATTATGCCTCGTTTAAATGGAATGTATACATTCCATCTTTCTCGAATTTTTTTTTTTTTTTGGTTTTCCGTCTTTCCCTTCTGATAGTCTGTCCCACAAACCCCGTCCTATCTATTCGATATCTACTTGTATGTATCTCATCGTGGGTATTACGTCTATTCTCTCTTTTTATTTTCTTTATCTCTCTTGGTCTCACATACTCACGACACACACTCCCTCGCTCATCTCTCACCTCTACCAGCGCATATACATATCCCCACACTCCCTTACCCTCCATATCTCGTGCCTACCCTCATTGTCTGTGGTCCCTACCACCAAGCAGTCCTTCCCCTTAAACTTGAAAGCAGAACTCCAATGCCTTGTCTTATACTACATTTCCATTGTATAAGTGTACTTACTATATTACAATTTAACGCCGTGCTGGCTTATATGACTTGCTGCCTCTCTGATCAAGATGCGTCGATGTCGCGTCCAGCGCTCGATATATTTTTGAACAGAATTGGGTGAGTCGTGATTATACATGAGATGGCCCATTCTAGAATGGAGATAGATTCTGGAGTCTCACTGCCTTAGGAAGTATTGTGTCCAATCCGTGGGGAGCGTTGGGAGCTTGCGCACCAGGTGGTCTTTCCTCTTCATTCCCTTCATATTTAACGATGACAATTATTCGCGGTCGAGGGTCCCTTATAGAAGCTGCAGTCGATAAATGCGTTCGAACCGACATGGGTGACGTGGAGTTAAGATGGCATTAGTCTTGCGATCTCTGGTACCCTGAACGATCACCCCGTTAAATTCTGGGCCACGGTCAGTTCATCAGCGGGAGGGCCACCACGGGTACGACTCCTGTTAGAAGACGAGACAGATGGCTCCGCGGCCTGTATGGCGGAGCAAGAGAGTGCCTCCCTTCTGAGCCGTATAACCAAAGTGAGTATGAGGGGCATGCCTATCATTTCTTTTTGTTTGGCGTTCTCGAGCTGTTTGCGCACCCCAGACGTGTCTTCCATTGTCTTTGCGTCGTTGACGCACCCGGAGAGCAATTTGATGATCTTTATATGTTGTTTTCGATAACGAGTCCCAACGTGCGGTCGGAACGAACATGTCTGACTATGTAGTTAGGCTCCAGGTAATCGCGTTAGTAAATATTATAGAGAAGAGCAGCTCAGCGTCTAAATTTCTTTTGTAGAGGGTTAAGTCTTTCATCCAGATAGTATTCAATGCCCCCCCCTCCGCTTTATCAAATTCAACTAACTACACCTTCGGGCTCACGTCTGCGCCATCCCAAAAAATCTGTGTATCACAAGCTTGCCTGGCCTTGAATTTTTCCATTGGCTCCTATCGGGGGATTATTATGATTGACTTGGTTTGGGTCGGTTTTAATTGGGGAATATCGAAAAGCTCTGAAAAAAGGTTTTCCCCGTCCATAGTACGATTGGAATCCAGGAATGGGCACGCTGGCAATCCTAAAAACATAGTTGTGTTTGGAGTTGCCGTTGTGCATGCGAAGACAGCAGAAACCTGAGAACATGAAATTTTGTGAATTCCCACGTTCTTGGACAAGTTGAGCGGCTGCGTCCGAGCTCGAGGTTTCCTTGTTGCTTGCCATGCAATCCAGTATCACGAATTTGATTGGATTTCGCGTGGATTCTTGGAAATCGTTCAGATCCTCCACGGTTGCGCCATTATCACTAAGGAAGAGGACCGTGACATCGCCCAAATGAGGGTACTGGTACTTCAGACGAGTTCAACTTCAAGCACCTGTTCCCAATTTTTCGTAAGTTTGGGGAAGTCCATCACTAGACGTCTGATTGTGGTTGATGTTTCTATTCATCTCTAGTAAGAAGAGTTGGAGACTGGAGTATGGTTGAAAAGGTACACCTCGAGGCTCCTTATCGATGATTTGGCAACACCCAACTTCTCTTTTATGAATCGTGACAATGTAAGGTATAGAATGACCGAAAGATTTAAGTTTATGGGCCATGCGATTCACATTCTACCAGTTGTAATCATTTGGAAATCCAACCTGATAGGAGATATCTTTTACAAAATATATTTTTACTTTATCTAGTGCTCAATGCTTTAAATACACTAAGTGTCTTCAGGTAGGGGCATGATTTAAAATACAGCAAAGGCTTTCTCAGGAAAAATATGTAACTCAAAACTCAATTGGTAAGATAGTAACTCAGGCCCGTGGTCTCATCTTATTTAAGTTAGGGTCAGAAATGTTTTTGTGATCTTTACATTATAAAAGCAGGAGCGGGTTTCTGAGGCAGATCATGGTCTAGTTGGATTGGATGATTCACCAACTACTGAGGACTATTGGCAAAGTTTGTCATTCATCTTGTGGTCTGGGTGGACTATTTGACTTTAGGCCACTTAGGCATAATGTCATTGTAATCAGTGACACACATCAGTGTGTGCTAGGCATGGGAAAGCACAATTCTGTGTTATTTGGGTGTTCTATTCTGGGCCATCTTAGATTAGATATTACACACTTACACTGTGATCTAACCTTAGTCTAATTGGGCTTGAATTTGGGTGATATGCCACCCAAATGGTCAATCCAAGTCCAAGTCTGATCCAATCTCAGTCTGATTTAAGTCCAAGCAGTCTGAAAAAAATCTGCTTGGACTGTCTGGGAAAAGTCCAGACCTATTCCAATCAAACTTCCAAACAGTCCATGGAGAGTCCAATGGACCTCTCATGTGACTTCTGAGATATACAATGTAAAAGTAAAGGAGCAAAGAATCAGTTGATTATTCACATCACTTTATCAAGGTGGCACCTACCATGGCTGAATATTGTTGATGAGTGATGCAATACTTATGGGGCCAACTACTGCTCCCTGGGAGTATGCCATGTCACAATTGTTATGGCAAGGCCCCGTTCTTCTAATCAATTGTTCAAGTTGGACATTGGTTAATAACAATGACATCAAGAGTCCCTTCTTCAAGGAAGACTCAGGTCTGGTTTTGAGTTCAAGTAAAAGATACACTACCCCCTCTGTAAGGCGGATAGGATCGAGTTTGCATCAAGGAATGAGTGAGAACAGGTTAGATTGCCTAGGTCAAACTGAAGGACTATCTACAATGACTATGGCTATATATACATAAAGGAAAGGTAACTAAATGGGGTATTATGACTAAGCCCGGGGTAGAGATGACTAAACCCAAAGTGAGGGACATCAGCCATTGGTTGTCTATAAACGAGTTAAGTACCCGTGTCAGACAGTGCTTAGTCCTACTAATT
>MU150267.1:3685-28264 GCA_015584075.1 Collybia nuda
AGTACCTGCCACACAATGTGTTGGCCCACTCCACCCAAGTATTGATTATAATTGTTATTATTTTTTTTTGACAATAGTTTCAGAGAGAATATGGCTGCACTTTGTGATAACAATCAACAGCAACTTACTCCAGATGTACTTCCTTCAATACCAATAATGAGGTTGTGAAGGATTATTGCAACTGTGATCCATTGACAAGCTTTATAATGATTACTATTTGAGTTGATGTTGACTTGCAGACCATGAAGGCATGGAAAACAAACTTTTAAAGCTCCCATGCAATGCTCTGAGAAGACTTGAAGATGTGCTACAACACCATCAAACATGGCATTTTCAGGTTCCAAAGAAGCTGGTTGCTTGTGGACAGGAATGGTTCATGAGTTCACAGCATAGGCAGAATAGCCCAGACAAATTCTTCACCCTCAAATAGAAGCTCTGGATGCTTGACAGCTGCTGTATGTTGAAATGCTGTAGCATCATGAGCTAAACCAGTCAAAACATGACAGGAATCTGCAATTCAAAGGTTTGAGGGTGTGTTCCCAATCTAAGCTGTGTGTTCATTGGAAATATCAAAATTGAGAACAAATTATCTCACCTGTACATCAAGCCCATAATTACATTTTTGAGTATAGTATGCATCACCATGCAGGCCAGGCTTCCAATACAGCACAACAATAGTGCCATCATACATTAACCACCCCTCTTGCCATAATCCCTTGAACCCCAGATGCTTGTCTATTCATTTCTTCTCTACTTCCTTCCCTGCTGAGGTCATTCTCCTGATGAATAGATTGTGCAATGACTCAATTGCTGTAAAACATTGCTTTGTATAGTTTTCAACTGATCCTTTTGCACAGCCAGCCATACAAGCAACATCTTCAACAGAGGCAGCATTGCCATATCTGCCCAATCTGTATAGTGTAACTGCAAACTGTTGCTCAACAGTGGTTTGGCCATTATTTGATTGGTTAGTGAAGACTGGATGGTTCTCAATCAATGTGAGGATGACATCAAAAATTCGGGGGGTGACACGAAGCATGTTGACAAATCGGTGGCGATCCAAGGGGTTCTGAGAGAATTGCCAGGCCAAGTGGATATTTCCAGCCTTTTGAACAGGTGTTCAGCCATTGAGATAGCACATTTTTTTTTCCTATTGCAAGAATTGCCTGTAGATCTAGATCAAGTTGTTGACATGCCTCATCAATGGTCTGACAGGGTGTAAAAACATTATGTGCAATCATCATAGTGATGTAAGCATGGATAATTTCCTTACAAGTAGAGAGTGTTGACATAGGTTTAAATAGTATTAGAGATATTCTTACTATTATAATCTCTACTTGATCACAGCACAGGTATGACAATATAACTCAGTACAGACAAGAAAAATACCCATTATGTAATCAAACTCTATGTGTTATGTGAAAACCTATGTGGCTATGTGCCCAACTTTGTATATCCCTAATGACTGTTTAAACTTCTGTGATTGCTTGAACACTGAGTCTTCAAAGATACAAATGAAGGTCTTTTATACTATGGAGACTTGTAAACTGAAAGAGTAACTAACACTCATAAGCTGCAGTGTGAGTCATAGACAAGAGGTCCAGACATATATAAGAATAAAGGAACAAGATGGATGAGTAAATGTGCATCATGAAAAACAGTG
Organism: Collybia nuda; assembly: GCA_015584075.1. Taxonomy (NCBI): domain Eukaryota; kingdom Fungi; phylum Basidiomycota; class Agaricomycetes; order Agaricales; family Clitocybaceae; genus Collybia; species Collybia nuda. Next base: position 5,349 of record MU150267.1, read on the forward strand.
AGGTCCAAGACTGCCTAGTAGGTCATGGCCATCACACTTGATCTCGGTCTGGGAATCTGGCAGTCCTCACTGCTCCATCACTCCTGTCAGGTTCTCCAGGTAAGCGAAGTACCTCAAGCTAGATCCTCTTCACACTGGCTTTGGTTTTCAGCTCAGTTCTTTCAGTTATCCTTCCTGCACATCCCATCATCCACCCCATCACCTTCCTCTCTCACATATAACAATATTGAAAGTAGTACAGTTATTTACAATCTTGTAATGCATTTTCCTGTGAAATCCCCCACCTACAAGGTGTGTCACTGCTTCAGGGCACGCCTATGACCGACTACTACCACTGTTCTCCCTTAAGACGACCGAAAGGTGATTATCAGAATTTTTCTAACGACTTTATGTTGAGAACTTGATACCGACACGTGACCTACTGTAACCTTAACCTAGGGGCTCTCCCCACCGATGTATTAGTTTAAGGACCCTCTCTTCGACGGTCGGTTGTTCAGATGGCAAACAATCCTGTTGACCCTCTGCAGACCCTCCAAGCAGCATTGACAGTGCAGGCAAACTCAAAAGAACAAGCAGATTTACTTGCTGCATTACGTGAAACTCTTGAAAATCATCCAGCTCCCATTCCCATCCTCGTCGGTACACTCATTGGCATTGTCGTGAATGCTGGTGATTCCCTGCTCAAAAGATGGGTCATTGACCTGCTCCATTTTGCAATTTGCCGCTCGACTTTGTCTTTGGAACAGCGGACACAGAGTCAGTCTTAACCTCGTCAAGGGCATCTAGAGAACTATTTTTTAATACCATCTTCGGTTTTCTTTAGTGTCGTCACAAACCCTTGACACGCTTGTACAACTCGTCGATGATCCTAATCCAGCTATCGTTAAAGTGGTTATTCAATGCCTTACGACGGTTTATCCTCTTCTCTTTCGTTTTTTGTACGTGACGCGGTGGAGCGAACGTCAATGTGATACTCACTCCTAGTGTGTTCAGGTGTACTAATCGAAACAACCAGTCTGCATGGAATACTCTAACAGTATGCAAATCTCGTATAATCGACTTGGTCTGGTCTCGGTCTCAACCTGTAAATGCCGGAGTGAGGTTGTCAGCGATGAAGTTTGTTCAACGAGTCATCCTCGTTTACACCCGCGGCATGTCGGATCCTAGGGTAATGTTAACGGCCATGTCTAGCGGAGTACAACTAAGTGTATTGTGTATAGCTCCAGAACAAGAACGACCCGAATCTTTCGTTTTGCCCAGCAGACCATCCATTCATTTCTGTGGCAAAATTAGAGAATGAAGGGCAGAAGTTGTTGGAGGGGGTCATGGCTATTCTATATTCAAGCCAGTCAGTGAAGCGCACAATCACATACGTTTATAAATAACCCACTATCAACAGGAACATCGATTTACTCTCTGCTCTGTTAAACAGTTGGGCTACGTTGATCAAGCTACGACCATCTGTGGCACCGATGATAATCGGTGCGCTGAAGCAGTGGACGCCCGCCGCCCTGACTGGACTACCGGCGTCGAGTATCAAAAGCGTCGAAAAGGCCATTCGAATTCTTCTAGTACATATATCCCGGTAATATTTATATTTATTTCTCTACATAATATTAATCTGATCCGTCCACCAGAGCATCAAGCAATGGCGCATATGCGTCACAAATAAACGAGGCTCTCGCTCAGCAAGGTATTCGTATGGACAAAGCTGCATCTGAAGAGAAGAAGCGCAAAGCTACTGCTGCAGATAATCGGAAGCGTCCACTCTCAGTCCCTAGTGAACAGGCAGAAGCAAAACGTCCAAAATTGGAGCTAGATGCACCACCCACTGCGAACTCAGCCTCGTTCCTTGCTGCTTTTGATTTTACATCGCTACCCTCCGCACTAATAACTGAACTTATCGTTGCCAATCTCGAAGCATTTGCGGAATCAGCCCTCATAAGTCTTGTCCAAGCTTTCCGAGATAGTCGTGGGCTCGGAACCTCACCAACTCCAGTAGCTCCCCCTGCCCCTCCTCCAATGTCCCCTGCCATCCCGCAGAAGGCTGTGCCTTCGCATGTTGAGAAGAGAAAGCAAGATATAGAAGACCGTACTCCTACGCCTCTGGCTAGCAAGTCAGTATCTGTGTCCTCACCAGCCCCCGTGCCACCTCCGCCCGTTACCAAGGTAAAAGATGAGCCACTGGACCCGCTGCAGATGGACATCGATCAGGATGAAATAGAATATGAGCCAGACAGGCTCAACAAAGAGGTCTGCTTTAAGTCTTCATAAGCTGTGACCGGAACTGACCAAGTCGGCTAACGAGCAGCTGTCCGGAGACGACCCAGTATTGTTGTCTATTGTGGATGTCGGTTCAGCCGCCACCAATCTACAACTCATAGACTTCAAGCTCCCTCCGCCCAAAGATTTAGATGAAGATGAAAGAGGACAACTGATACGAAATTCTGTTCAGCGGATTTGGGAGGGTGCAGAGGAGATTAAGAATAATGGGGAGTCTATTTCTGTTGACTCGACTCAAGCTGGTGGACATTCAGCAACTGAGATGTGGATGTTACTCCTTGTGAGAATGGTGACTCGAGTCGCCGAACCTCGTCCGATGGTAGTAGAAGAGAGCGACTCAATGGATGTGGAGAGCGCTGCTGAAGTGACCGTTCTTGATTTTTATGCGCACCAAGACAGACTCCGGCAAACATTATGTGACTACATTATGTCGGATTTCCCTTCTAGGTAAGTGACCCTCAGACCGTGTGTAGATGAGACCTAATCAGACTCAGGATTCGTCTCGCTACTACCTGGATGAATGAGGAATGGTACAATGATCAGATTCGACTTGCGAAGGATAGGCATTGGGTAAACTCGAACGTCGTCTCAATGTGGATTAATGTTAATCACATTTAATAGCGATCAAACTACGACACTTGGTTAAACCAAATTGTTGCATCATATCAAACACTTCTTGATGGAAAGGACCGGACATTTTCCCGCTTCCTACTTGATCTACCAGCTGTACCAGGCGATGTACTTGGTCTCCTTCGGGACCTATGTGTAGACTACACAAGGTTCGTGATTATCATCCGTTTAATTTGGTACTCACCGCCGTCTCCCAAATCAGCCCCGATAGAATGCAAGTAGGATTTACTACCCTTCGAGGACTTGTAATACAACGGCCCTCGATGCGTACTGATGCTTTAAATGTATTATTAGAGCTCACAACACATCCAGGTTCGTGATTCTAATTTATATCATGAAAACGATTCATACCTTGTAATATAGAGAAAAAGACTCGTGGAGCAGCAATAAATACCGTCAAGTTATGGGTTCCAAATACTCAACCCATGGATACCATGGTGAGGCAATTTGCTTTACAAATGCTTCGGAAACTTCAGTCGCGACCACCACCAATCTCGTTAAAATCCCGTCAAAACCCCGAAACTGACGGCGAAGAGGACGGTAATTCGACAAATATAGTGTTAAGCGGTAATGAAGGACTTAAACCCAAAGTCACTTCGGCTGAAAGGTTAGAAGGGGAAGATGAAAATATGGAAGACGGGCAACTTCCCCCGGAAGAGCTGGTCCAAACACCTTATCTCCCTGAACGTATCGACCTTCCAGCACAGAAATCACATGTCCTGCAACACGTGGAATTACTCTTTGCACTGTCTGTTAAAGTGCCGGAGTTTTTGGACGAGTCAGTCATATGGTTCCATTCACTCCTTCAATCATTGACTAGTGACCAAAAAATAGAATTTTCGCAGCCTATGGTCAAATGGACATCACTGTGCAAGAAGCCATCCAAGAATTAATCACAGCCCTTATTCGTTCTCTCGGCTCGAGCCACGGCAAGCTCCTGACCTTAATGCGGACATGTCCTCCTGGCGCGGAATCACTGGCTCTTCGTGTGTTGACGATCTTTACGGAGCATGGGCGGGCCAGCATCCAATTAGTTGCCTTGGTCAAGGCACTGATCAATGAACGAGATCTAGATGCTAGATTTCTCATCCCTATCATCGCCGAGATGGATAAGGTAATTTTAATTACATCTATAAACTCTATACAAACCCTGAATACCTCCAGCCGGACATCATACGACACTTACCCCGGATCGTGTCCATCCTCAATGGCCAAACGGAACCGAAGAACTTGGTTCGCTCGGTTTTTAGCTCTGTTGTCACTACACCTCCGCAAACATTTGGCAGCGTAACATCAAATTTACCAAGAGTTCGGCAGAGCGAACTGCTCACCCCAGCTGAACTAATGGTCCTTCTGCACGATTCCGAAAAAGAAATTGGATTGAAGAGCGCGATAGAAGGTATTTGTTCATCCATCGGAAATGATCAGCTCATAAGATTGACGTACTCCATAGCGATTGGTATTTGTTTCTCGATGACTGACGTTTTCCGTTCCGAAATTCTTGCAGTGGTCATGCAGCAAATCATGGATGAACCCGTACTGCCTGTACTCTTTCTTCGAACAGTGAGTTAGCCTTCCTTTACCCGCGATTATCACTAATGAGATGTAGGTCATCCAGGCAGTTACCACATACAAGTCACTTGTCGGGTTCGTGTCCACAACCCTTCTCTCCCGACTCATCACCAAAAAGATCTGGACAAATCCACCACTATGGGAAGGATTCATTAGATGTGCGAAGGTCATTGCGCCGGCAAGCTTTGGCGCCCTGCTGCAACTACCCAAGGACCAACTCCGTGAACTTGTCGACAAACAACCAAGTCTCAAGTCCGGGTTGAGGGACTATGTGACAAAGAAGGCTACCAACAAAGCCCGCGTTGCTGGATTCCTGGACATCTTCAGCGAATCTGAGGAGAACAATATCGTCACCCCGATTGTTATCGCTTCAGCAGATACACAATTCGACCCATCGCCCATGACTGTAACAGCAACTACTTCCTAACATCTTCTTGCACAGTTGAACGTGGGTTCAGTAGCCATGGACCATATTTATGATACTTGTAAAATGAAAATTTATGTAATTCGCGGCGCAGTTCCGAGGCCTTAATTTAAATAAAAGTTGTGAATTATAAGATCAACTCCGCGATTGATTTATGGGCTCGGCGGAGCTTTTTGGTGGACCTTATAATAACGACTAGATTTGTAGTACCAGCCTCACGAAACGCGTCATGTTGATTTGTTATTATTGAAGCAGCAACTATCATAACAAATCCTCCACACCAATTGTGTGATTGTATACACCAACTCGTTTCAATCTACAAAGCGATCGAGCAGGGCGTTTCTGTAAGCTATTATATTTCTTCTGGACGACCCCAGGAAACCAGCTTTCAAATCAATTAGTCCCCCTCGTGTGCCAGCCATGGCACATCCTGAGTCTCCCGGCGGCGCCAGTCCTCGTGGTCACCGTCGTCGGGGCAGTCGGACTAGATCAATTGGTAAAAGGGAAAAATCCTCGTCTCCGGTGCCGTCTCCTGGTTCTTGGAATGTGGATCGAGGACGATCGAGAGTACGGAGGCCATCGAATCCATTTTCAGAAGATAATTTGAAAAGAAAGTGCGTCCATCAATTCCCCGATACTTAACTTGCATTTTATATCTATGCCACAGAGGATATCACTCTCTTCTATCTTCCTTTGGGAAAGTGTTTCATGTGGAAAAACGATGGAAGTTGATACGAGAAATGGGCTCGGGTGCTTATGGTGTAGTCATGTTCGTCGTTTTCCCCCCCAGTATACTCCTGACTCAATGATGCTCATATACAGCTCAGCCGCAGACGAAATATCAGGAGAGACTGTGGCAATTAAGTTGGTTACACGCGTCTTCGATAAAATCCAACTCGCCAAGCGAGCGTTGCGGGAGCTTACTTTACTTAGGCATTTTGCTGGCCACGAAAACATCACAGGATTGATTGATGTTGATGCGATTTCTCCAGACTTTAATGAGATGTAAGTGTCTTATTCAAATGGTGAACGCCTTTAACCACTGGTCTAGCTATATATTTATGGAAGTAAGTGTGTCCATGTTACCTTATTTCACTTTGATCGCTGACTCGGGCTTATTAGCCTATGGAAGGTAGAGTGCTTTTTTGATGATTTGGGGAAGGATTAAATAAAACACAGCCGATTTACATCAAATTATCAAATCCGGCCAAAGCTTGACTAATGAACACGTTCAATACTTTCTCTACCAAATACTTCGAGGTATGTGTTTTTTTTTTCAGATCCTGGTTCTCATTGTTATAAATGAGTAGGAATGAAATACGTACATTCTGCATCGGTTATTCATCGGGACCTGAAGCCTGGAAATTTGCTTGTGAACGCAGATTGTGAACTTAAAATATGTGATTTTGGGTTAAGCAGGGGATTTGAGCCCCGGCCAGATGAGCAAGCAACACACCTGACAGAATATGTCGCCACCAGGTGGTACAGGGCACCGGAAATTATGCTGGCATTCAGGTAAGAAATCCAGCCCACTGTCACTTTCAGGATTAACATTTACAAATTCATAAAGGCGATACAGTACAGCAAGTGAGAGTACTGTGAAAGTCCACTTAAAAATACTAACGGTCTACTATGCTGCACAGTCGATGTATGGTCCATAGGGTGCATCTTGGCTGAGCTGCTGCTTGGAAAACCTTTATTCAAGGGGAAGGAGTAAGAATACTAACCCTATTGCTGTATGAATCTGACGATATACCTTCCAGCTACGGTTAGCAAAACCCCATATTCATGGAGGAACTGCTAATCCTTCTTTTCACAGTTGATCAGCTTAATAAAATTCTTGACGTACTAGGTAGATTGTTCTATTATGATTTTACAAACATCACCTATGCTCTTGAATGGGAACAGGAACACCCGACGAGAAGGTCATTAAGAGGATAGGAAGTGAGAAGGTAAGCCATCAGCCATCGAGTGCTATATGAGGAAAGTCATTATAGCTATTCCCAGGCTCAAGCATATGTTCGTTCACTGCCTTTTAAAAAAACCATTCCCTTCCGAAAGCTTCTACCCGCGGCCGATCCACAAGGTGGGTATCACACCTGGCTCAGCAGAAGTTCACTTATATTCTTTGGCAGCACTCGATCTCCTCGCGAAATTGCTTGCGTTCGACCCTATGGATCGCATCACTGTACCGGATGCGCTCGAGCACCCATGGTTAGCATCTTATCATGACGAAGAGGATGAACCTACCTGTCCCGTAACATTCGAAAAGTGGACGAAAATTGAAGAGTTGGAAACCCTAGATGAATTCCGCGAAGCGCTCTGGAACGAAATCGAAGATTATCGCAGGGAGGTCCGGGGTATCAACCTCGATTTATCGGCTTTACCGATTCGGACGCCAGGTGTCGCAACAGATATCTCTCCCAAGACTAATGATAACCAGACACCAATTTCTAATATACCCGATGCCACTACAGTAGACACCGATGTTACGACAGAGATGAACACGGACAAGGGGGAAAATCTGGAAAAGTACGAGCAAGAACAATCCAACGCCCTCGTCCAACGTTCTTCTAGCCCCGAGTACGTCGTACGCCACGAAGCGCCGCCCAGTGCAACACCCGCCGATCCTGTGATGACATATGCGCGGAGATCGAGCATTCTACAGCCTTCCCGCCAAGGATCAACGTACAACTCGCCACTGCCATCTGCGCAGCACCTTCCAACATATACCGAAGGCCCAACACGCGCCGAACCAGGGCCTTTGGGACCTGGGAGTGTTGTGTTCCCTAGCCAAGGATACATCGTTCCAGCCCGTTCACGTACAGGATCGACTGCTGGAGGAGATTACACGCGCAAGCTACTAAGAACACTATCCACTGTCTCGATTCACGAGAGTGTGGAAGGCCTTGCTGGGGGGTTAGCAGGGATCGCGCCCATTGGAAAGTATATTGTAGATCAACAAACCACAGAGGCCGATGCCCCACCCTCCGAGATGCCACGGGAATTTGGAATCGACGAGGCTTCTGAAGGTGAAGAAGATAACCACGCTCGAGGAGACTCTCCGGGGTATAAGGGAGGAAGGGAAGGAAAATTTCAATTATGAGTCACGAGGCTCGCCGAAACGATGCTTATATCTGGTCATCGATAACTCATGCGCATGTTGAATGCGGACCGAAGGCAAAATACAGACACTTCAAGTCGTTTAATTTGTCACTATCATACATTTGGCCAATACTGCAAATTCATTTGATTTTTTTAAAGAATTCCTCATATATAATATATATAATACACCCTCCCGTTATACTTGTGGTTTACGGATAGTAACGACAAACTGCACAAAAGTAATTTGAAAGTGATATATATAATTATATATTACATAAGAAGCTCCTCTGTAGATTCTAACGAACTCAACAGATAGCTCTATTGCATGGCACTCGTTAACTTATTTTTTTTCTCCCTGTTCATTTATTTTTATTTAATATTGGAGCATTCAATCCGGTAGTAACATCCTAGGGTACTCCTGATTTCGATATCCATCGGTAAAGGACAGATCTTGGTCCTGGCTCCTCTAAAAGGACAAAAATATTCACAGATTCTGACCTCAGAGAAAGAGAACCTGGGTCATCATATTCCAGCGTGAATACTAGACATTACCTGAAACCCACCACATTCCAAAAAGAGGTCTTAGGCAGGTCGAAGAAGAACGACAAATAGATAATCCATAACTGTACTCCATAACTAGATGTCCTCGAGTATCTCTTTAATTCCTGAGAGAGTATCAGCTTAGGCTGTCGTAATTTGATATATAAGGCTTACTGTCAATAATATCTAGGTATGCTGTACTTGCAGGACTGTCAGGATATTCATCCAAGAAACTAACGCCATAATCTGCGCTTTTGCCTATACGTGGATCCAATGGAACAGCGCCAAGCATCTCAATACCCATATCAGCAGCTAACTTCTTCGCTCCGCCTGTGGTTGGCTTGAAGATCTGGGATTCAGTCTTGCAACTAGGACACACAAATCCAGACATATTCTCTACGAGCCCCAACACCCTAATTCCGACTTTCTTGCAGAAGTCAATCTCTCGTCGTACATCCTGTAAGGCGACCTCTTGAGGTGTTGTGATTACAACGGCCCCATCAATACCGCTATCCTTTAGATATTGGACGATACTGAGATGTTCGTCAGATGTTCCTGGAGGAGTATCCACGACAAGATAGTCAAGATATCCCCAGTCGACATCCTTGAGGAATTGGGATATGAGCCCGTTCTTCTTGGGCCCTCGCCACATGACTGCATTTTTAGAGGAAGGCAACATAAAGCCTACAGACATGACAGCTAAATTATCTTGAACGTAAACGGGAGACCAGCCTGATGCGGAAGCATGGACTTGTTCATTTGCGATCCCAAGGATGGTGGGAATCGAAGGGCCACAGATGTCCACATCCATAATACCGGTCTCAGTAGGCTGTTAAGACCTCCTTTATTATAAAGTAGCTTTTACAACATACCTGTGTTTGTTCGTCAGCAGCAAACGCCCACGCTAGTTGTGCAGTAAATGTGGACTTTCCTACACCTCCTTTTCCTGACAGAACTAGTATCTTGCGCTTTACTGTAGTCATACGCTCGGTAATGAACGGTAGTGATGTATCCGGCGCTTTGGGCTGATTTGATGCACATATTTCTTGATTCGGGCAGCCATTGCATGCGTCTGCCTTGCCGGCAAGTTCAGATTCGGTTCCCTAAAAAGAATATATATTTACTGTCGTAGAGAAAGGTTTGCGGGGCCCTAACGTACTGGACAATGCTCTGGAGCATTTTCCGGAACTAAACGAGGGTCAGGAACAGCTGTAGACTGATCCTCAACCATTTCGGGGCGTTCAAAGAGAATTGGGAGTTTATCATCTTCAAAGAGTGGTGGTTTTATGTCAGCGTTTTGCTTCATAAGCGTTTGCTTAGTCTTGTTTGGAAATCTGGATTGCAACATCTGATGCATGGGTATTATGAGTACTGCGAATATCTTCGTCCATATGGTACTCCGTAAGTGAGTGCGTACAAACGCGGGATGGTAAACTACAGATAATGAAAAAAAAAGAAAAAACGAGGGCAAGGAAGGGCAGTGAAAAAATATATAATCGTACTATAGTTTGGACGGTAAAAATGCGATGTACATCATGTGCGCTGTCGAGGGGCCGACGGATAGCCGTTGGCATTCGAGGTAAGGGAATTTGAAGGGTCAGCGCCGGGTCTGGAGGGGCCCAGATACGAGACAGGTCGAGGTGTTGATGATGCTCCGGGATTGGTCGGCCGAGGGGTTTGAGGGGTAGACCAATCCTCTGCCTGTGTTCGGGAAATGTTAGATGGAAGATTTTGTTGTGGGGCGGGTGAGCCGGGAGGAGGATATGAAGCGTTTTGATAAGAGACATTCTGCGGAGGCATTGGTCTAATTGTTCTTTCTGACTGGGAAGGCCCAATCATCCCGGGACGCTCTAGATTAGGTGAAGCCTGCATTGGATAACGTGGTGTACTCCCATTATTTGGGCCACTCAATGGTGTCCCAGCCTGGGGACGGCCGTTCTGGCCCTTTACTCGCATGTAAGTATCGCATTTCTTCAAGAACTCCTTTCCCGGAAGATCAAGAGAATTAGCAAAGTAATCCTGATCGTGGATGATTTGAAGAAATTCTTCGGGGACGGTGAAAAACTCATCCTGATTTTCAAGGAGTGCTGTGACGACACGAAGGGCACCAAAAGTTTCGTCGCGTATAGCATCACGACCTCGGGCGTAGAGGATGCTGGGACAGATGACCGTCGCTAAGTTACCTAAATCCATTTTGCTTCCCGTCTCGGCATCCATATGTGCGAAGGAAGCTACCCATTTGAGGAAAACGAATAGAACCTCCATCGTGTCTCGGTGGCTCTTGGGCATGATTAGAGAAACCATATGAAGGTACCGTTTCCGATCAGAATCAAGTGGAAGTGCTGTGTATTTGAACATAAGATACGACTGCTGAAAAGCAAAAATTTCAACCCACATTGTGAAGCGATGAAGAGTCTGTGCAATTTGAATGTCATGAGAGGATCTGGTAAGTCTCTCAAAAATTTCTTCAGAAGAGCAGCAAGCTGAACTGGATTATCGAGGGACAGGTCCACAGACGAGGGATCCCGATCGATGGCTTCCGTCAGATCCTTGAGCCTTCTGATGTTACCGTTTTTCCTAAAGATGCCTTCAATCGACATATCTATTGTAGAAGTGATGAGGGGACGTTAATCAAATGTACAAAAACACGAACCCATTTGCCTCATGGCAGATATGACGTCGTCAATGAAACTTGGCACTCGCAGGGTCTCTCGCGTTGCTCCAAGCAGAGAATCCGAACCTTCTCTCTCCACCAGAAAATCGAGTGGCACGCCAAAAACACCTATTTAGCTTTGTTAAGCAGTTTCTTGTAAAAGTGGGGAAATAAGCAGACCCTTCTTCTTGACCCCCTTCCCCCCTCCAAACAACGATTTCCAGAACCCACTTTTCTTTGGTTCTACTAGTTCCAGTAGTTCATCGAGATCGAATTGGTCTTTGAGGGGTGATCGTGTGAGCGCAAGAACAGCACAGTGTTTTACGATTGCCAGCTCTAAAGCAGTCAATTCAGCGATATATGGTATTGAATTCTCGCGGGGCAAAGATCGCTGTTGCTCTCTCGCTTGTGCAGCCTCCATGATCTGGGGTATGTCAGCAAGTGTGATGCCATCATCAAGGGATGTTAAAGGAGGTTCATCCCTTGCTGGAGAATTTGGTGCGCTTTCATCAACAATCATTACTTCCGTATTGTTGCGTGCAAAAGATGGCCTAAGTATTTGACTTTGACCACTTGTATCGATCGGGAATTTTCCCATATTGGGTGGGCCACGTTGTGGCGGGGGTGGCGAGGAATGTTGTGAGTATTGTGCTGATGAGTGGATTGCTTGATTTTGCACTTGGCCCTGTTGGCTCTGCTGACTTGGTGCCACCTGAGAGGTCGCATGATGTTCATGTTGTTTCTGGAGTTGCAGGACGTCAGATGGGTGGACGCTCCTACCGGCTGGACTTTCCACGATTGTCGATCGCTTGGGTAGCCGCGCGGTCGCCGAAAGTTTACGATCAAGGTGGACCGACTTCATACGCATGATATCCGCTGAATTCCGGTAAGGGTCTGAATCAGTTGGAAGATGTGTTTGTCCTTGTAAAGTTGCAACTGTGATGAGGAGAGTGATAAGTGTCGATGACAGGAGGATAATGATGTTTAACTATACCTGGAGACATTGGAACCACACCCTGTTTCTTCAAGAGTAGGTAGAGCCGCCGAAGGGCAACATTCAACAAGAAAGCATACTGTTCTAATCGCTGAACTGCCTGGAATCCTCCGCGACAACCTGCATGGGCGTGATCAACACAAAGTATCACGGTAGGCACTTCGCCGAACGAGGTCGTTTCCCGTCTTGAATCCACGTCATACACGAAATATCCGACATTTGCAGGTGGTCTCCGCGCCGTGGAGAGCTTAGGCAGCTGATCCTTGGGGGTAACATCTTTTCCCTCTCTTTCGTCAATTGCCCTAGGTGGCTCCTTCGCAGGTGACACAGCAGCGACTTTGCCACACTGGGCACATTGAATGCAATGCGAGTGCCATCTCTGATAAGTGCCCAAACGGACACAGTCTTCTTCCACCGTGAGATTGCATTTAATGCATAAATCTGACGGTGGATTACTCGACATAACCTTGGCAGAGCCTTCTCTGAACGGAGAGTCACCGGCATTCTCCGGAGCCAAACTCCGAAAACCATACGTTACAGCTTGCGTCCCATAATTTCCAGTTCCACTCGGTGTCATCACTTCTCCATTTTGCCCCTTGATCATCCTCCTTGCAGCTGGATTACCACCTTGTACTGCAAGAAGATGAAGCTTATCCAAAAACGATGCCATGGCCTCACGGACGCTTTGCTCTCTTTCCAACTTCAGTGCTCCAGTAAGGGCTATCCTGATGAGAATCTTTAGGTAGTGAGCGAGACCAGTTACGAGAGCGAGTAGCTCTTGCGTCATTCCCATCCTTCGTGATCCAGTTTCTTGTGTGTGTGATAGCAAGGTGAAGAGCTCCACGGTCTTTCGACACAACATTCGTGCTTCACGTACGTGTGACATCCCTGTATACAAGTGTGATCATATATCAAAAGAAGAAAAGCAGACAACCAACCTTTTAAATTTAGCCGCGCAAAATGGTATTCGAGGTCATCAATCGTCGCGAATAGTACTTCCACGTTGAGGATAAATTTCTCTGCCATTCGGATAGCGTCAAGATATTGGCCGCCGCTGACCTGCCGCAACATATCTGAGATGCAAGCAGCACTTGATTCTTCAAACGCTGATAGAACTCTGGAGATCCATTTCAACATCAAATATGTAATATAAGATGACATTGGACCACACGCACGTCCATATTCGGTAGACCTGTTGTTCCATCCGAGCTTGCTTCTCTTTCAATGAAGCTGGAGTCTCTCGTTGTTCCTCCTCCATGTAAGGCGGGTCGTCTCCGACTCCTTCTAATGACGCTGAGCTTGTGGGCCTCCGAGACACAACTTTGACATTCCAAAACTAAATGAAATGAGAGTAAGAAAATGAATGACGGCAAGAGCCGCACCTTATTGATCATATAACACTCTGGGTGCCAGCATTCGTCTTTCATGTTACGATTAATTTCCACAAACTGCTTTAGAATTGCACTACTACAACCAGCACATTTCGTTGCGAAACGAGTTGAATAGTGGAAGTGACAATATACGTCGCCGTCGTGTTCGTAGTACGAATCTTGCGGCCCAAAAAGGGTGGGGCATAAAGAACATGTAAAGTGTTCTACATGAAATTTCTTGTCTGTAAAAAAATTCAGATAAATGGATCAGGAGATCTAAGGTCTCAACACACTACAAGCCGTGATATAACTACCCCGCAGGGCCATCCCACACTTCGCACAGATAAGATTTAAGCGTCTAAAATAGTCGCGTTCGCACAAAGGATGTTGTCGGCCATCTGGTCCCTCAATTGGGAAAAATTTAGAAGCAACGACATCTCCACAGTCCTATGCCCTATTGAGCCTTTCCACACATAATAAATGCTTAAATTCGCACCATGCATTTAAAGCAATTCAGATGAAAAACCGTGCCCAGTGCGCGAACGAATGGCCCCTGCATTGCTTTTCCGCACGCTGAGCAAGTACTGTGATGACAACAAGATTAGATCGAAAGGATTTAAAAAAAGGTAACTTGTAGATTTTCATCATGTTGTATAAAGTACTTACGTTAATGTAAGACTAGCAGAGGTGGAAGAGGCCGTTGTTGGTGGCGGTCTGCTGTCCCCAGATTGAGAGGAGGACCCGGAATGGGCAGACGAGAGTGATGCAACACTGGTGCGACGGCCAGACCCTTCAGAATGCCCAGAAGAAGAAGGGTGCTTATATTTGGAGTTTGGAGGTGTGGACGGCCGACTACTCTCAGCCGAAGCTAGAAAGGCTGGTGTAGGCCTCGGAGAAGATCCGAGGGGGACCGAAAAATGGTTGTTTGAATAACTATTACCGTGACTTAGGTCTTCACTGCGAGCGTGAGTAGGATATGTATTGGCCGACAGATTACGATCAGGTTCAGAACTGCCCAAAGTTGATGATCTTGTCGGAATATTTGGACGGTCTGGAAGGCGAACAGTATTTGAAGGTGGGGTGGCATACGGTAATATGGAGTGTGATGTAGCTTGTGTCTGGATATGATGTAGCCTTGACGATTCAAGTTCGGCAGATATGTCTGTGGGTGAACCAGATTGGGGTGTATGTTGGTTGTTCAGCCATGGAGACAGCGTTGGACCAGGATCCTGATCATTGCTCATTTCTTGCGGCCTGTGAGCACCAGGGCTGACTCGGAAGGCGAAAATGGGTAAACGGAATGGATGGGGATGGGGAGGACAGTGAAAGGAGGAAACAGGCGTACTCCTGGAAAGATCGTCACCTCCACGTGTGACAAATTGTGACAATTCTATTACAACTTGTAACTTGAATACAACAATTTACATTGGGTGTTTCCTACCAAACGCACGGTCCCCATACAAAGTCATGGCCGTCATTTACCCAAAGGTCGTTTCTCAATCTGTTAATTAGGGGACAAAATCGTGCCACATTGTGTTTTCGACGAAGACTGTGTCTTACGATCACGATCACAGGGTTGAACCTGACCATGAGGACTACTTATAAACGGGTAAGATCGAAAGGCATTGCGTTAATAGTTCGCTGTGTCAGGCTACATGCAGTTACTTAAGGACATGCATCTATTTTGAGATACGACTCTGATAGAGGCGTGAAACCACTTATATGCCGTTGTATCAAGTCTACAATGCTCAGAGGTCTTGGAGGGAGAAGTGTATACCAGCCTCAAGCACTACCTGATATCCAATTAGACTGTCACACTGGAGGGAATTGGGCATAGGACCAGGCGCCATCTTTTTGTATGCAACGCCCGGATATCACTTGTTTTTCTGATCTCTAAAATCTTGACAACGGTTTCATAGTTTTTAATAACGATACAATTTTGTGAGGTGTACAGACGTTTCGAGTTATGCAGAAGCGAGTAATAGGTAACAAAGGGGAAGGGGGAGAAGAGGGGAGAAAAATCATCAGGGGGTGCCTCAAGATATCGTTCATCCCACTAGGAGATGTATATAAAAATTTAAATCATAAATCGGCCAGTAGCTCACCACCACTTCTGCCACTGGCTGGGACTATGTAGCCCCGGACTATCGTATAGCAAGGAACCTCTCGCTTTCCCAAATAAACCGGCAGGACTATCACCATGCCCTGATGCACCCATCCGACTGAGCTCCTCGTCTAACAACGTCGCCGGATCATGTGGGTCAAATACCGTCCGCGACCCTGGGGTTCGAAAAGGAGACGTCCCATATACATACCCTGGTGTGCGATACGGCGAATCATTCTGGTTCGCCGGGAAGATGAGTCTCCGAGGGGTGACTGGGGCCCCTGCCAACCCTGAGTCAGACAATCGTTTGCGCGGAGTTCTATGGGCGTCAGATTCCACGTAATCATAATCGTTATCGGTGTCCGCGTTTAGTGCTGCAGGGTTAATAGACAGGTCCTTCTCTGCTAGGGGCGTGCGTAAAGAAGAAGTGGGAAGTTGGCGAGTATTCCTTGGCGGCGTGGAAGGGGGAGGCGTTGAGCGCAAATCTGGAGATTCTAAATTGGTGGAACCCCTCAATACTTTGGTCGCCTTGGAAGCTGCCCTTCTGTCAAAAGTGGGAGAAGTAGGAATCGGTGGGAATGACGCTCGTTTCTACGGGTAAAGTAAAGAGTTAGAAGGTACATAACAAAAATCTCATTAGACTACCTTGAGTTTTCGTGTATCATGTCTTTTGGAACTTTTGGAGCGCTTCAACGGTAGCACGTCATCGTCCTCACTGAGATGACCACTAAAGCTCAGTTTGATTCCAGGCTGTAAACTGTTCCCCATTTGCTCAAGTGATTCTGCCCCAAGGAGAGGATTATTGTGTTCGTCCTCTTGGTCGATAGGAAGCTCTACTTGTTTATCCAATAGGGTGGTATTACACAGTGATTTGTCGGCTCCTAGGACGCTAGAGGTGTCTTCACCCATCTCACCACTAGCTGGCAGTGGGCTAGATGAGCTGCAATTAGGAATAAGTTCCGGAATAGATGAGACAGTTGACGGTGGAGCAGATGTCACTTCTTGCTCAATTGAAATTGGTGAAGGCACATCTCCATCACCTACTCGAGGCTCGACACTGGAGGGCGGCAAACTAGATGTAGAGACGTTGCCTATATACCGAGAATATCCAACCCCTGGCGGTAGAGGTGGAAAAATGATGTCTCCGGGTCGATGTTGAGGTTGCTGGGGTAAACAACTTTGATAGTAGGGTTGATGGTGAGGTGTAGGACGGGTTGGAGGAAAGAGGGGATGCGAAGCCATAGTTGTAGGCACGAACGTCGATGTAAGGGAAGTTATAGGTAAGGGTGTAGTATTATCTTTTTTGGACCTTTTGACTCTACCGCGTGTCTCAGATGCATTATCATCTTCCCCAAATGTGCGCTTTTTTCCTTTTTTGGCCTTGGGAGCAGCTTGTTTGTCTTTTGTAAGATTCCCGTTCATGATATCTTTACAGAGTTGCTTCCTAAAACCGCCTCCTTTGAAGCATTCTAGGTCTTCATCAAAGATAGCCCACTGTGTTCTGCCAATGGAGCGCTCTCGTGGTACCTTGCGAAAGCACACTGTTGTACTAAGGACATGCCTAATGCTGTTCATCCATGTTTGTTCTCCTCGCTTGAAATGTGGAAAGACGATTGTTATCCAGTCGTAAATCTCCTGAAGGGTGAGGCGATGATCTGGAGAGGAAAGGATTGCACGGCCGACAAGCGCGGCATAAGAAAGGTCTGGTTTATTGGGAGAGTAGGGGCCGGGTGGAAGAGTATAAGGTAAAGTGTCGTATTCTTCCTCATCAGGGAGAGGTCCCATTGGGCCAGGCGAAGATACTAAATTCACAACTCGGCGGTTGGGGGTTACTACTGGGGAAGACACTGGAGGGGGGGAAGAGGGGGGGAGGGGGGAATGCGCAAGCCTTCGTTGTGGTGCGTATGTGCGCCGGTGTTGAGGCGTTACTGGATCAGTTAGTGCACCTACTTGCCCGATCCCAAACGGAGAAGGAAGGTACCCGGCCTGAGCCAGATACTGAGGATATGCATAGTTCCGCGACTGTAACTCAGAAAAAGAGGGAGGACGCGTTTGGGTTGGAGTTGGCGACTCTGCTTTCAAAGTGAATGGTTCGTTCTAATGTGGATCAGATATCCGACTTCGCTAATGCGGCGACCAACTCACCTGGCGTGATTGAGACAGATTACCGCTAAGAGCCGTGTGGTCTCTATAATATTTACTCCGCTGGGGTGTCACCGGCGGTATGACTTGTGCGTTGAGCTAGAACATACGAACGGGGTCTCACAACAACAAAACACGCGTCACAACATGATAACACACCTTTGCTGATGCACTAAGGGCAGTTTCTGGAGCATCTGCTAGCACGACACGTTGACCGTCGCGTGAATGCATGAACATGTCCAGGTTGAAACTACTCGGTGACGTGTTACTCGGTGAGGGCGAGGGCGGATGGGGAACGGCCATTCTTGCCATTGATTCGCGCTCCCTTTCCCGTCTTTCCTTTTTCTCCTTCCTATTCTGTCGCCTCTGCCGTTCAATGACCATTTCCATACTATCAAAATGGCGAAGGGAGAGGGAGCCCTCAACTGATTCAGATTTTATGGGTGTCGTGGGAGGTGTAGAGTCTCGGCACGAGTAAGAGTTGGTACGAGACCTGGAATGTGTTATGGAAGAAGCCGAACTTGTAGATTGGGACATCGAACGCAGGTCCGATGCAGAGCTTAAGCAGTCGCGGTCCGCGACGCGTAGAGAATTAGCATCCTCGGCGGTCAAAAACTGGCGCATCTGATTACTACGCTTTTCAAGGTCTTCTTTAGTTATTCCAAGAGTGTGTAAGAGTTGAGAAATGGGGGATATCTGAGCGTTGGGCATGATCGTAGTGACAAGGCTCTGGGAAGTCTAGGATTGGTACAGATTGTGTTGCGCGTTGACAGAGAGTGAGTGAGTGAGTGAGAGGACAGGAAAAGGAGAGAAAGAAAGAATCGGAGGTTGCTTCAAAAATGGTCGCAAGAAAATCGAGAATCGCGAAAATGAGCCTGGGGAAGACGCAGAGAGCGAATGAGACAAATCCCGCCGCCAAGGACAAGGACTCATCAGTCACATGATCTGTCTATATTTCCCGGCACCTCCCGAAGCCGTTTTCCAACAATTTCTTTCAACAACATTCACCAAACGATGGCCCCCCTTGCATATCATCCACAGTCCTCTCTCAACGCTAGTTTAAATGTACGTCTTTTATTCCACCTCCTCTTTACACACAATTTATCTATCTAGGCTACTAAACGATGGTCGTCCTCCCTTGGAATCTGGGGTGTTGGGGCTGGAACAGCTGCCCTATTTGTAGGCCTCCTCGATTAAAGATTCTTCATCTACTCAATATACTTACAGCTCCTTTCTGTGACACCGCTTGTGAAACGCGAATTACTAGTGAAAATACCGATGGTGAGTAACGATTCTACATGTAAAACGAAGTGCCTGAATTTCTTTCTTTGGAAAGGTGGGCAGCTACTACGAAGACAAAACTCCAGCATCAGACAAACCCTTCTAGAATTGGATCATCTCTTTGTCTCTTTCAATACCATAGATATTGCAGGACAATAACTGGAAAATAAATCTTGGGTCTGCCCGGCATATTCCCCATGCGCTTTCCTTTCACGACTTACCCTTCCTTCAATTCAATCGATCAGTCCCCTCCTATGCTCCCAGACGCTGGTGTTATATAAAATATCGCATACGGTAAATTTGTTCCGCGCACAGTGGGCCATGTAGTGCTGCCGAAGTTAGACGGTGATGCAACTAAAGCAATCTAATAATATAACATATGGACCAACAGAGGTGTTGATTAATCCATACGGCCTACTGTGGTGCCTATCTTTCATACCTCAACCACCAGTCTAGCCCGCAAAGCGGTTTGGAACAGATCAAGACCAGGGGGGGGACATAGAGCCCAAGTCTTCAAGTGATCAGTCTGAAGTTGAGGAGTCAATGCTAATAACTTTATTTTAACTGGTCCTTGTGAAGGAGGCAAACCTTGCCACTATTAAGGCCGCCTCATGGTACGTGAGCAACCACTAGTACGATGTCAAAAATGACAAAAGGGATTCTCGTATTCATCAAGTGTTTTATTTAATACCATTAATGGATTCGACAAAACATGGTAATTGTAGGAGGTATACAATCTCCTATTATCCTATATATATTATATTATATATTTTTATACATTAAAACACCTGGGTGTTTTGACCCTAGCTTTGCTGACTAATTCGCCTATTGCTGACTAAAAATATGATTAATCCAATGAAAGGATGATTACAAATTCAAAAATTCTCTTTGTTTGGTCATGTACATGCAATAATGACATCCAATTATTTTTTCGATTATTTTAAATTAAAATTAAAATTACACCGCGGGCAGGTGCTGATATGACCGGTCAGCAAATTGTGGGTATATTGGGAGTATGTTACCTATATGTTTTGTATTGATCTAGCAGCCATATTTAGTTCTTTTTTATAATAAACATTGTATATACTTTAAATAAAAATGTTCATATTATATAGAGTATGTTTAAGATAAGTTCAAAATAAAAAATTTACAGAATTCACGGAGATATTCAGAGTTTTTTCAACATAAGATTACAGAGTTTATACAAGGGTGATCAGGAATATATACATACAGGTAGACTAAGATACAAGACCATGATAAGAGCAAGATATATATATATAATATACACTACGATTTTATGAGTTCAATCGTGAAAAAAAAAACACCGTATCAATACAAAGGGTACATATAATTGCCAAACACACTCAAAAAAGGTGGAAGATGGCTAATAACGGTAAGAATGGAACCAAAATAGCAACAAACAAAACGTACCCAAGATATTTGCCGTGAACATCATTCAACAACGGTAAAAACGATCCGACGCATAGATGTGCTGTGTTGTGATAAATTGGCCGTTTTCATCCAAAAAACGAACCGTGAGGTGGTGTCGAACGTTGTTTGAACCACGGTGCCACCCTGTGTTCCTTTACAGCAGTCAAAATGTGACAAAAAAAAAATTCATTTGAACGTACCCGACGTCGGTGTGTGTGGCACCTTGAACTTCCAAATTCTTGATTCAATAGTGGACTAACACCGAACCAGAGACGGAGTTGTAATGCTTATAATCTGTATAATGAATCAACAATACTTGACTGTTGTTATCCTCAATACAATACCTGGCCAGATACTGACTGACTATACTGCAGTATAGAGGTGCTCTGCATATATAAGGAATATATTTTTCATAGGGATTGGGCCATATAACCTTGAGTCATGTACATTGTATACTCGCAGCATTTATTGAGATCTGATTGACTTTTTTTAGGAAATAAATTCTCCATAAATGCTAACCTAAAATCAAAATAGATCTGTTGAGTTTATTGTAAATAAATTAAGAATATCACATGACACATATTTTGTGAGTTTATTTGAATCTAATGCTGCGAATAAGCCCTGTGCTTTTATTTTGGATTCATGTTTGAGTTTATTATATTTATAATTCAATTAAATCTGACAATATTATTATACACTTAATGCTTATAAATTCAACATAAGATCACAATATGTTTGGAGGGCATATCAGCACCTGCCTGTGGTGTTATCTGATTGAGTCCGAGGTTTATTGATTATCACTGATCTTCTTATCTACTTACACCAGGCATTGCACAATAGTTAAAAGCAGCATGTCTAGCAAGTGGATTGCTTGAGGATGATGGTGAATGGAAAAAATGTCTTGAAGAAGCTGCTGTTATGAAAACAGGATATCAATTGTGCATGCTATGTATTACAACTCCTAGGGACTGCAATCCAACTAAACCAGATGAACTTTGGAATCTATTTAAGAATAGTATATGTGATGATCTTGAATATATACTTCATCAAAAAGGACTTGAAAATATAACTCAAGATCAAATCTGGGACTATGGGCTATATCTAACTAATAGATCAGGAGATTCAAAACACCACTAATAAAAGCCTGAAAGATTATCCACCAATGCCCCTTCATACAGGTGCCTGGGGAGAAATTGAAGGAAACAGACTTTTAGCTGAGCCAAAGCTGATGAAAGAATTCCACTTCTAAATCAGGGGCAGAGAGAAGCATTTGATACCATAATAAATGCTGTAGTGAACAATCACCCACAAATATTTTTCTCTTCATGACCCAGCAGGAACAGGAAAAACATATGTTTATAATACAATCTGCTATTTTCTATGTAGCCAAGCCAAAATTGTATTATGTGTGGCATCTTCAGGGATTGCCTCTCTTCTTCTAATGGATGGGAGAATTGCACATTCAAAATTCAAAATTCCCTGGGATATCTTTGAAGGACAGACATGTTCTGTCTCTAAAGGAACTTTTTTGGCTGAGCTCCTTGCCAAGGTATATGTTGAACTCTCAATTCTAATCAACTCAATTACTAATTATTCAATCACTTATAAGGTTGATCTAATTATCTGGGATGAAGTTCCAATGCAAGACTGTTTTTGTCAGGAAGAAGTTGATATTACTATGAAAGATATTCAGAACAATAATCACCCATTTGGAGGTGTTACAGTGGTATTTGGTGGTGACTTTCAGCAGATTCTACCTGTGGTTCCAAAGGGTGGTTGTGAACAAACTGTTGGACAATCCATCCAGAGGTCACAAATTTGGACCCATATCCAAATTCTCCACTTAAAGGTTAATATGAAGCTTGAAAATGCCACTGAAGAAGAAAGGGAGTTTGCAAATTGGCTCATAGATGTTGGTCATGGTCAACATACTTATGCAGATGCATCAATTACACTTCCAGCTAATATGAGATGTGGTGATACTGCAGCTGATCTTATCAGTTCAATTTATCCTGGCATTAACACATTGGATATATCTAATGATAATGACAAATACTTTCTGGATCATACTATTCTCACTGGGCATAATGATGATATGGAAGTCATGAATAAACAAATTCTAGATCAAATCCCTGGAGAATCACAGATATATATGAATGCTAATTCTGTCCAATTTGAACAGGGAGCAGATGATGAATTTAACTATCCAGTAGAAAACCTCAACTCAATTAATGTCTCAGGAATGCCTCTAGCTGTAAGGGGATCGCTCGGACGATCCACATCTAGTTATTTGGATAATCATTGTAGTATGTATACATGGATCATACTGACATCGTCTGCCTGGAGTATCATTGGCATACCCCCTACGTCCTTATGACACCTCCCTT